>JAPQRQ010000006.1:670422-693697 GCA_037367365.1 Apogon talboti
CCAATTATTTACATGTATTGATAGGATTAGTGGATCAACAGGTATTAGACAGTTTAGATCAGTAGATGGTTTTAGTCACTGGTGGATGTTTGGGTCTTTATGGGTATTAAAATAATGTAAAAGGAGTTCTCCCAAAAAGTGTAGTTTTCTAGGCCCAGATGAAAAAAACTCTGTCTCTGTATAAAAACAAGAAAAAGTCTGACACTGCAGCAGATTTCTTTGCAGGCAGCGAGAGTAACAAGCTTACTTTATGCTTAAAACATCCCTGCGAGAGATGTAAACAGACGCTCAACAAAATATAAACACAATTGCGTTCTATACCCTGCTCCAGCCCTCACCTCCTGCCTCTGCGGATACAAGTCCAAGAAACACAGAGGGGAAAAAAACAGTTGAGGTTTTAATGTGGAAAGGTAAAGGCAGCGGCAGACGTTTCAGGTAGGTATGCATCACGTTTCTTTTTCCACTTACATGGACTTTCCGACTCCTCACTCCCCCTGCAGTGCAAGTGAACATGCAATGTGTCATTTCAGGATGTTGATTTGCACGCCGGCTGATGGATACTCATTATTAGTGATCAACGGGAGGCTCTTCTGGGATACGGAGGGATGACTTTGTAAGGCCCGCGTATCATGTGAGCAATCCCCGCGATTTGCAGATGACTCAGGACGTCTATCAGCAGCTTAGAGGAAGTAAATGTCTAAACCTAGAGTAAGCAGCGCAGAGGAAAAGAAGAAATATAAAGAGGAAGGGTCGAATACAAGAGGATGAGTTTTAGTTTTTGGATTTATCTTTTATTTTGGTTAAAGTCCTTAAAGCTCGTGCTCGTTAGAAAAACATATGGTTCAAATAAGTGCGACCCCCCACAGACCCCCTGAAGCCAAGCTCTCATTAGTGAATTATTTGCACAGAGAGCAGCAGAGGAGGGGAAATGAGACTCCTGCAAGGAAATATTGGCAAAGTCTGACATGACAGTTAGAGGGGAGGAGCCTACGAGTCAGCGTTCAAAACATTCTGGGCCCAACAGTGTTACATGCAGGGTAATAAATAGTAAGAAGGTCTGGATTAGGCCTGTGTAACATATACTGGACTCGCTCGGAGGCCTCATCATCCATTGGCTCTGGGCCCAGGAATGTCACTCACTTTCCCTCTGACCTTCATCTGTCTCTTTCTCTGGTTGCTCGTATATCTCCTGGCTCCTCCGTTTGTGTTTGTTTTAACTTTCTCAGGACCCCTCCGAAGCCCACGCTCATGCATCGTGCACCCAAGAGGACAGCAATTTCCCTCCTCCGCCCTCGCAAAACACCAACATTTCTCTCTACCTCTGTTTCCCTCCCACACAGCGTCTCTCCCACTCACTGTCTGCGCTCATACAGGGCTCGGACTGGAACGTCAGCTCATTACCACCCCCCCCCCCCCTCCATTCCCTCCAGTGCTACTACTAAAACCATCACAGGGCTAGACGTGTTATGGCTGACAGCGAGGGACGAGTCATCGGTAATCTTGCTAAGAGAAAGTGAACTCACACTCTGAGGTTAGTTTGTGTTCAGCAGGGGTCACGGTGAGTCACCGGCTGCTCGGCCTCCTACTCTTTACTGTGGGATGTCACTCGTGAGTCAGGCCAACAGACTGGACTGGGCTGTATCCTTTGTGTCACACGCTACTCCTAAATGTCACTTATTACTCTTGAACTTCTAACCTTAACCATTTAAAACCCAAACATGCCAAACCACAAACCATTATCTTAACCCTTTAATGTCATCACCAAGAAAAAAGAAATGGAGACTTTGCCTTGATTTTGATTTTTTTTTTTACTTTTTGGCAATAAGAACACCGTTTTTACATATCACTCATGTAGATGTAGATGTAGATGTGGATGGACTTTATTTTGAACATAAGTAGGCAAAAGAAATGACCAGTTTAAACAGGACACTCTAATATATGGAAATAAATCAGTCACAAATGTCACACAAATGTATAACAATTTCATTGTGGCTCTTAATCAGTATTTCATATCCAGATAGGAGTAGGAAGAAGCCGAGTTTATATTGTCCTACCCCAATTTTACATGACTTGGTTAATCAGCTAATGTGTACAGTCTATATAAAGAATAGGTCTGTCATTAAATAACAAAAAAAGAGAACAAGTGATCACATACCATCAATAAATATTACTGTTGTAATCCCGTTCATTGTTACTGTATCCTTCCTATATAATTTTTTATAATGTCGACCCCTACCAGATAGTTTAGGTAACAATGAAAACAGAAACAATTAGTTGCAAACATTAAGTAAAAAAACATATTTCTTCTTCTTTCTATGTTTAAAATGTTTATCCGAATGTCTGGGTAAACTTGATAATGCATTAGTGTTTGCTCTGACAGAACATATTAGAAAAAGGTGTCTCTATTTCACTGTAATGCACATTTACTGCAAACAACACCTACAGTGTGAATAGAGTTTTTCTCTTGAAAAATTCAGGAAGGGCTTTTGCTCTTTCCATAAACATTTGCTAATCATTAAATATGTTGATGTAAATGCACCAAGCACAACACACCTAAACCACCTTTTTCAATAACATATAGTGACTCAGAATATGCTCTATAAAACGCATGAGCAGGACATTATTAAAGGTTTTTACAGTCTTGACGTTTCCTTTCTCGTGCAGACGGTCATTGCAGTACATGTACACTTTCCAACTTAAGTTTGCGTGATGTTTGCACAAACCACCACTGCTTTGAGGCTGGGGTGTGTCAGACGCCGATATAGGAGTGAGTTAAGTTGTGAAGATGTGCACCTGTGCTGTTTGTCCCCTCTTTGACATATCTGTGGTTGCAGCGGGCCGACGCTGGTGCACAGAGGAGGCAGGGAACTTCCTCTGCAACATCCTCACGCCTCAGGGTACATGGAAGACGACCAAATTAATCACGACTGAGGTTGTATTTCTGTTTTATATGGGCCTTCTTTTTAATTAACTGGAATTTCAGCTCAGTTCAGTCAGAGAGGTAGAGGTTTGCGGACAGGTCTCAAATTAAAGTCTTCTCATTCCAGAGAAGCCAGAGAAAACTGACTCCCACAGGAATCATTTTCCTAATCTTCACCTAATGATTCAGTCGTAACACGTTAGTCATCATCTAAATATTTTTCTGGTTAACCTCACAGCTTAATAGTTCTCTCTATCTCAAATGTTTGGCTACAAACTCATGGTTCCATGCATTTTACAATGTGTCAGAGAAGGTCTGCACTGACACCTGCTGGTTTATACACAAAGAGGACTCACTGCAATTTTTTTTCCTAATTTTCCTTTATTGCTTAGTGCAACAGGCAAATATTTACATGTGTTAAATGCCTTTTATCAACTACAACTATTCTGAAAGGAGGGGTGAAAAGAAACACAGCACTGTAAAGAATCATAGAATTAAACAAACCAAAGGGATAGAAAAACTATGCTCTAACGTCATACAAGTGATAGTAACATAATTTTTGATAAATAGTATAAATACTTTAAATAGCCAATTTCTCCAAAGACTAAAGAAACACTATTTAAAATTATTATTGAAATATCATTATATTCTATTACTGAAATCTATTGTTTTCAGGTGCCTAAAGTAATTTTAAAAAATCCAATCTTTTTTTCTTCCTGAAATTACACGTCATATATGACATTCACAATTAACATATTTTATAAAGCAAACAGGCTGAATTTTTACAGATCTTGAGAGGAAAAGTCTTTGTTGTGTGATTCAGGGATTTTTCTTTATTTTTAGAAAGCAAAACCTTGATCAATTGAATTAATTCAATATATTACTAAGCCCAAATCTAGACTTTTATACCTACATAAGTCTATAACTTTTGAGCATCTTCTATTCATGTTTAGTTACAGTTAAATAATTGCTTGAACGTTAAAATGAATAGCATGACACCACTAGATGCATCAGTTTCTAAAATCGTAGCACATATTCAAACTAGCCAGTATCATTATAATTATCGAGGAATATATCCCATCCAAATGTCTGTACACACAACTTCTGTTACATAATCTGTCCTAGACGAGGGATCCTCCTCTGTGGATCTTCCTGATTTTCAATAAACTGAACTGAACTGAATTGAATTCATACATACAGATGAAAAACTGGTTACTTTCAGTTTTGAACTAGATTTAACCTGAGTTCAAAATTTATTTTTCATCTTTGTTAAAGCTCGCTCGTTCCTATTTCTTCTACTTGAAATAAATGTCATGGTTTCAAGCGCAGAATATTTGCGACCTTTACGACAGTCGAGTCAATGGCGCGCCTGTCGGAATACGGCAGTGACAAGAAGATGGCGGAAGGAGGTAATGATGCAGAGCTACTCAAGGAGAAGGCGAATAAGTACTTTAAAGGTAATTTGCCATCACTGTCACCACACTGGGTTATAACAGAACTTTATAACGGACAAAGGTGTGTCCATGGAGGCGTTATCACGGCGCTGCTACACCCTGCAACCGGAGCCGGGAGCTAATGTGAAGCTAGGCTAACGCGGCTCCGGCAGCATGCTAGCTGTAAACCCCATTCATTGGATCACACTACGATGAACCGAAACAGCAGTTAGCACGGATAGCTAACGCTGGTTAGCAGCCTGTACGCCGCCTGCAGCATCAGCCCATGCCGTCACGCGTGTCATAAATAGTGCACAGCTAATTTCGTTACAAAGAGTGTTTTCGTTTTGTTTTCATCGTGTCATTCTCGTCGCATATCATCATCCCTCTATTTGTTTACATCCAGCCTTGTTGCTAGCCGGTTTAGACGTGTAGTTTTTACTGAACTCCTAGAATATTCTGTTAGCCAGCGGGCGCATGTGAGCAAGGCAGATTAGTGTTAAGCTCAGTATTGATTTCTTAAAGCTATTTAAAAAGACACTATCGCCTTGTTACAGAGATGTGTTGGTATATTCTAATAGAAGTTAATCGATGTACAAACAACCTCACTGACAGTAGCCAAGTTATGGATAACTGGGAAAATAAACAACTAGCACGACCTTACAAAGGTCTAGCAGGACAATTCACAACGCATATTTCACTCTGGAGATATATTTTTTTTAAAAACTGAAGGACCTCTCTACCAACCGGATGGAAATAATCCCATATGATTCAGTAAAAAATTATAATTTTAATGGAGATTTCATGTCGCCTCTAACGAGCCAAATGCGTCATTTCCCGTCACTTAGAAAAAGTGATATCACCACGTTTTTCACACTTCAAATGGGTTCAGTTTTTATCCATCTGGTTAGAAGAGTCTTTGATGCCAGAAATGACTTTGATGAAAGATAAAAGTTGAGGTGTTGGCCGTTATTTTTGTGGTCATTTGTGACTGTAGGCATGACATGACTAGCTAAGGAGAAGCTATATTGAAAGTAACGCTTGAGTTTTGTTTGACTCAACAGGTTAACTACTTTTCTGTTTCAGATCCACATCTGTCTGTTCAGCCCCACATCTCAAGTGCTTTCTGATATTTAAGAACTTTACAACATCATGCAGTTGGTGGTATTATGGAAACAGATAACTTCAAAAACAGGGACATAGTTTTATTTTTTTTTACTGTTGAACTGCTTTGAGTCTAAAAACTGAAAATGAGCTGAAAAATAAATGATTTGTGTGATGAGTATTTTGATTTTCGTTTTGTCAAAACAGGAAACTCGTTCAGAGAAGTTAAATTGAAACCAAGATATAGACAGAAAATATCTGATCTTTACCCTCTACAGTAGTTCTGCTCATGCTAAATCATGCATCTGCTCTGACTCCTCATGCTGTTAAGCCTGTTAATGTCCACATGAAGAGCCTCTCGTGTGGAAATCCCAAACCTCACTGTGCAGGAAATACATGAAAAGAATAATCAATATTAATTACACCACAAAGCCGTCCCACTCAGCCTCAGGGACTTTCTGCATGCTCCTGGGGAAATTACTGACGTACTGCTATAAGGACTATTCCTGGTCTCCAGTAGTCGCCGTCTATGGAGTGTTGCTACACTTAAAGTGCTACTATATCTCTTGTACAGAGTACTCAGCTCTAGTTAAATGCACCTTTTCATTTCCTATTTTGCACCTTGTCTATTTTATACTTTATGTTTTTCTTGTGTTTTTTAATAGTAGTGTATTCGTGTTCTTTTACTGTAAATTTGTGCACTGTATTGGTCTGAGTACCCTAGTTTCATTGACCATCCCATGACAATTAAGTCTGTTCAGATTTTGGGTTTTACAGGAGTATTAGAAGGTATCTGAAAATTTAAGTTAAAATGAAAAATACCACAACAGAAAATACAACAGACCAACACTCAACTTTAAGGAACATCCACATGCTCTTGATTTTCTAAATACACCACTGATGATTGCATGTGCTGTTTTTTTTTTTGCAGAGAAAGACTATGAAAATGCAATCAAGTACTACACAGAGGCCTTGGACCTCAATCCATCCAATGCCATCTACTACAGCAACCGGAGCCTGGCGTACCTGCGCACAGAGTGCTATGGCTACGCCCTGGCTGATGCTACGAAGGCCCTGGAGATAGACAAAAACTACATTAAGGGATATTACCGCCGCGCCACATCCAACATGGCATTGGGCAAGTTTAAGGCTGCACTTAAGGACTATGAGACGGTAAGAACTGTTTCATAATAGCATCACCGAAGACAAATTAAATCAAATGGTCAGAAGTAATGAAATTAGTTTTCATGGTTGTCAAACTTTTTGGTTTTGCTTAGTATCTTTAACAAATACTTGATGTAAATGTCACGGTTTGATGTCGACAGACAGACTTTATTGATATCAAACTGGGAAATTGTTTGTAGTTATAATGACAATCACAAGAAAGTACACAAAATTGGTATTATTGTATTAAAACAACAAAGAACAACTCATTGGCTTCCACAGGCATAAACTAACTACTTTAATTTCAATTCCACTCTCAGACGATTATGCAATAAATCAATTTTCTGCTCAAAAGAGTTCAAGGTATTTCACATTCAAAGGGAGGTCAAACTAAATACTTGCTACTTAGGTCTGTAATTTAATAAATTATTTGCTTAAGAAATAAATATGCATATTCTCATCCCAACCCTTCAAAAACAAGCTAAAGCTAAGATCTAGTTCATAACTTTGTAAGTATGGTGAGTATTTCCAATTTTTTCTTGAAAATATGGTGAAAAAAAATTAAATGAGTTACTTTTCAGCGTCTCTGAAACCCAAGGAAAGCCCTGTAAAATATATTAAGAGGTGTAATTTAGCCAATAGAGCTGAATGTTTCCCCACTTTCTTTCTCAGAGCAACACAACAAGGTTCTCGGGTTCCATCTGTTGATCTGTCACAATGCGTTAGGCTCGTCATGTTGCTTTAACAGCCCAAAGTAGGGATTATCCTTTTATCCAGTCATGATGCCACGTAGATCCAGTCTGAATGCTCTCATACCACAGCTAAATTTGTATCCATTGTTGTTCGGGCTGCTGTCTTAATATGCGGTATAAATATACCAGGGTTGTATTGACCTGGTATATTTATACCGCATAGACCTCAACTATAGTGCGAGTAATTGACTGCACCAACAGCGCCGGCCACCATGATGACAGAAAATGGGAGATAATCCTAAATAAGCTCCAAGAAGTTGCAGCATGATGCTTATTATGCATTTATAGGATTCTGAAATGTTCCCCATGAGTTTATTAAAATTGTATTTGATCAAATTCCTTTTTATCCAGCTTGAATTTGTTGATGAAAAGCCATCCATATATGTATTTATGACATTTAGATTCAGTTTTCTGTGGCTACAGTGATGTTTTTTTCTTTCCTGCCTTGATGCCAGTTGATGATTAACCAATGTTTAATTACTGTGCTGTTTTCCTGTTCTGATGACAGGTAGTGAGGGTTCGACCAAACGACAAGGACGCAACGATGAAGTATCAGGAATGTAGCAAGATTGTAAAACAGAAGGCATTTGAGAGAGCGATCGCCAGTGATGAGACGAAGAAATCTGTTGTTGATTCTCTGGATATTGAAAATATGAGTAAGTTGTGTTATTGTACATACACATAACAAATGCCAAACTATGGTGATGCATTTACGGCTCACCTTCACAGTTTGTTAAACACCAAATGATGCTTCTCAGAGACATTTTTAAAGATACTCATTCATCTAATACCTACTGAGGCAGATGTATTTGAGGACATGGTTTAAAATGTACTGTATTGATGAAGCTTGGTAGTACATGTATAATATTCTTTGCAGATATCAAGTTTGTGCATGAGAAGCAAGATCTAATGACCACAAAATGCACTGTGTGAGTCATCTGATCCGTTCCGTGCGTCTTATCTTTGATCTGAAAATAAAATGGCTTTTATTGCAGCGATTGAGGATGATTACGTGGGCCCCAAACTCGAAGATGGAAAGGTCACGTTGACATTCATGAAGGAGATGATGGATTGGTTCCAAGACCAGAAGAAACTGCACAGAAAGTGTGCTTATCAGGTAAATGGAGCCGTTTAGGTCCAACACCTTAGACTGTATGGATGGATGGACAATGCAACGCTGTTTCCTGTCATTCTGGCAATCCACTGCCATGTTGCATCTCTTACCAGGCTGTGCATCTAAAGTCTGTGCGTAGAGACATGAACATGACGTCCGCCCACCGTCCAGCTGCCTGATTTAATTTCCTTCCACATATCTGTCACAGTGTTGGGAGAAAATGGTCATTATGGTTATTAAAGCTGCATTTTTCATCTAATAACTTTCAAAAATAAGAAAACAAACTGACGTCTCTCTTAAAAGTCAGAAACCACCTTTGAGACTATTTTATTGGAGGTGTACTTTTTAGTTTGGCACAACTATTCTTCAGTTATTTCCATTTATTGAAATGCACAGTAAATGCCTCTTTTCCACTGATGGTATCAGCACAACTTGCCCTGATTCACAGCTTTTTTTTCCGTTTCTACTAGGTGAGAACAGGGCCCAGGTATTATCACATAGAAAGTGTATGCCTACAGTGAGGTTCCAAACGAGCTAAAACAACACCACACTGAATTAAAATCATGCAGATCACACATTGGCTGATTCTAAGCTGAGCTAGAAGGAAATCTTAGAGAACGCCTGATTCAAGATTTCAAATAGGCTCTATTTGAGAAATCAACCACAGACTAAAGCCTATATTCTCACCTGAAAAAATATTAATAGAATGAAACATTTGGGAGATCCCAACTTATTTTTGCGAGTCGTCCTTTTCTAATATGTCCTCGCTTATCTGCATCCACACTGAAGACGATGTCACAGTAGTTTGTGCTGTGTTTCTATGACAACCAGCTGCTCAGTAGTTTATGTGCAGTGGGAATACATTGATATACATACCATCAGTGGTAAATAACATACTTATTCCTGGTAAATGATTATATTCACAATATGACAGGTGTCTTTACATCTGTCTTTATGTAAAGTCTGTGTGTAATGGACTCATTAAGGTTCATTGTGTAACATTAGCGTATGTTTGTGTCCTGATGTGAAGTCTGTGTTGGAATCTAGTTTTGTGCTTGGAGCTGGTCATTTGTTAACATTTGCTGAAGGCTTTTATAAATTAATATAAGCTAGTGTTACTGCTGTGGAGGAACAGAAAAGAGTTATGGAAGAACTTTAGGAGCATTTGTACAGAGTCGACAATCCACAGCCTTAACACGAATCAGTGTCCAAGCTGTGATCATGGATTTAAGCAACCAAGTCACATAACAAACCACCATTTCCTAGTACAAACATGACACAACCACATGCAAAACGTATATTTACATATTGAGCCCTTAAAGGATATGACACTGGACAAACAAATAATGAATTTAACTTTTATTCCCTGATTTTCTTTCAGATTTTGGTACAAGTTAAAGATGTTCTATCAAAACTACCAAGTCTTGTGGAAATCACACTAAAAGAGGTGAGAACCTTGCTGATTTATTGCAGATTTAAAAGCAAATGTGCATCTGTTTTTCATTCATCATGGAACAAACACAAACCCTCTTCCTTATTTTTAACTTTACTAGTTTTACTACTGTTCTAATACTGTTACTATTGATATTATTAACCCCTTTTAACCTTAGAACAAAGTAAAACATTAAATTACATAAATACACTGTTTATAAGTATTATCAACATTGGTTGGAGGTGTTAACACTCTTGACTCTTTTCCACAGACAGAAAAAATAACTATTTGTGGTGACACCCACGGGCAATACTATGACCTCCTCAACATCTTCAAGTTGAATGGCTTACCTTCAGAGACCAACCCCTATGTATCCTTTACTCTGTGTAGTTTGTTCATTGTATTCATCCTCATTTCTGCCAGTTTGTTTTTAAGCTAATTATGCACACTTTAAAAGAGAATGATACAGATAATAAACAATACAGGATATCTGGAACATACCTGTAAACTATTCTTACTCTCACATGCATTCAGATTAAGGGACCTGGTGGAATTTAAAACAGCACAAAAATTATACAAAGCAAGAACTAAATGACTTCCAAGGAACAAATACAGAAATTCTACACAGATAGAGGAGGGGGGTTATGACTACAGAGAGAAACCAAATATGAAACAACATTTCGCTACAGCAAATCTTGAAAAGTTGTGCATTTCATCTTGTGGAATAGAATGGAACAAAATATCAAACACTGTGTTAAAACATCACAAAATTCAAGGAGATGTGTAAAAACCTTATTTTCCAGAGATATAGTAACAATGACAGGGAGTCTAACAGTAATAGTTATTGATGGTATGTTATAATTTGATCTTTTTCAGTAATTTAAGAAATGACCTATTCTTTTTAGCTGACCAGCCGATAGGCCATGAAGGCGCTGTGTCTGTCTTCATTAAACTACTGGCTGGATTCATTTCAAATTTTATATGTAGCTTCCTTGGAACAATGTCTACAAAGTTTGTTCACAGTTTTGAAATATTTTGATTTTTTTAAGTTTTAATGAATTTTTGAAATATTAGAAATGTACCTTTACTTATAATGGTCCATGTTTTGATGGTTTAAAACATGTAAATGGTTAGAGATATTAATATAGTTCCTATTGATCACTGATAGAAGTCGTATAAGGACTTGGACTGAATTAGTTGAGTTCTCCTCCAGTGAAAGTACCGCCCACTTCTATTGGGACATTGATCTCCTGCATCAGGACCACAGGACTCGAACATAGAGACAGAACCTGACAACCTCACACATTCAACTTGGTATTGATTGATTTATTGAACATGCTGGTGAGATACAGGGCCACTGGTCCTATTTTTTTATGGACTGTATACTTTAATTGATTAGCCAAGTCATGTAAAATTGGGGTAGGACAATATAAGCTTGGCTTCTCCTGCTCCATTTCAGACATAAAGAGTTGTTGAAGAGCCACAGTGAAATAGCTGTAAATTGTGTGACTGTTTTTTCTGTTTTTAACTTATTGCCTTCAATATTCTGGAGTGTTCCGTTTAAATTTGTAATTTCTTTTTGCCTTTTGTTCACCTTTTATATTTTATTCCTGCTTATATTCGAAGTGAAGTTTATCATTCAGCAGCTAACAGCTCCTTAACCGCCACCTTCAGCTGTTCAACGGCGACTTTGTGGATCGCGGCTCTTTCTCCCTCGAGGTCATTCTCACGCTCTTCGGCTTCAAGCTCCTCTTCCCTGACAACTTCCACTTGCTCCGAGGTGAGCGCTCTTAACACACCGTCTTACTGAGTCTGCGGACGAATGCGGAAGGATCGTAACAATGACAACTGTGTCGACCCGCAGGTAACCACGAGACGGACAACATGAACCAGATGTACGGGTTTGAAGGGGAGGTTAAAGCCAAGTACACAGCCCAGATGTTCCAGCTGTTCAGCGAGGTCTTCCAGTGGCTGCCTCTTGCACAGTGTATCAACAGCAAAGTATTGGTGAGTGGTTACAAATCTGAGCTGAAGGGACCTGATGTTACACAAATAATCATCCACCATCACTCACCCATCCTCTAACGTCTCACTTCAGTTAATTTATGCAGTTTGGGGGTTTGTATATCCTCCATTTGGCTGGTCATTCTTATTACATGACTGCCTTGTTGTAATTATTTGTGCTAAACACAATTATTTTGCCTGATCATTTTCATTGAGCTGCATAAAAACATCAGAACGAAGCAGAAAAGTAATATTACATCAGTATTTCCACTTCATTTTCTAGTGTTTCAGGTTTGATTGGTGCTTTTAAAGGAGAGATGTGTAGTATTTCTACTTGCAATTATTTAAAAAAATTCTTAAAATTATCATCAGAGCGTTTAGAATAAAGATCTGAGAAGATGTCAATGTATTGGACTGTAGAGATATGAACTGAATTTATGTACACCAGTTGACAGGGGGATATACTGACCAAAGCGTCAGAAAGTGAACAGAAAATATAATAACTAACCCAGTCCTGTAGTAAAACTTCATTATCCAGCAGACATTAAGCTCAGAATTCACTTTTGTTAATCTCTGAGTAATTCAGGTCAGTCTAATTATCCCTGCATTTCCACACTAGGTGTTTTATTGTAAGGATTTAAAACAGATTAGTTTGTATCTGATTAATCTGTTCACAGCGACAGGTTTGGTGTGTGTTAGAAACAAAACATACACAGTATTCTCTGTTACACCAGTGTTTTGAACCACCTGTTCTTTTTAATGCATGACTCTGGATTGTATAGTTAACATTTAGGAACCTGTACAGACAACCAGCAGCAATAACATACAGTACATGGTCCAGGTACTGTAGGATATTTATTTCAGAGTTCCAGTTATGAAAAGTCAGAAAAAGAATTTTAAATGTCATTTCACAGACCAGAGAGGAGTCACAAAGTTGAAAAAGTCACCTAAAATGTGGTAAATTCAGAAATGTGGGTTTAACATCAACCCTTTCAGTATCATAAATACAATCACATTGCTATTGGAACAGTAATTATTATTCCTGTGGTGTTGTTTTCCATGTCCTGTTCATAAACGACTTTAAACCCACATTTTAAAACTCATATCTTCATAATTTTCTCCTAATTTCTTCCAGTGAAATTCACAAAACATAACGATACATTGAAAATTCTTTACCGATATTACTTTCTTCTTTGTTATTTATCCTGCGTTATCAAATAATTTTTTGGTATAAATATAGAAATAGTTCATAGTTAACAGTCTATGGATATTTTTCCAAGCATTTGTCCCAGTTTTGGATTTGTATGTCCTCAGTCTGGTTAAACGTAGACTATGTAAAGGTTCTAGACAGTAAAGGACTTAAATGTGTATAAAAAGTGTGTTGACCCTGTTATTGTGACCCTGGTCTCAGATAATGCACGGTGGACTGTTCAGTGAAGACGGCGTCACATTGGACGATCTCAGGAAGATTGACAGGAACAGACAGCCTCCAGACTCAGGTCAGCCTTCACCTGTTCAACCCGTCCAGTTTAAACCGGTCTGTGGATGACGGAGAACAGACACGTTTTAACGCTCTCCTCTGGTCTTACCGTCACAGGTCCCATGTGTGACCTCCTCTGGTCGGATCCACAACCCCAGGTCAGTGTCCACCAACCTGCTGCTGCTCATGATTCAGCGTCCTCACAGTCAGGACATGGAGGGAAAAAAGTCGAAAGATTTGCACAAGTCGTTAAATGTTGCCGATAAATCACATCAGTTTTTGAATCGTACAGTAGAACCTCTCAGTACGAGTTTAATTTGTTCCATGACCAAGCTTGTTTTGTGATAAATTTTTCCCATTGAAATTAATTGAAATATAATGAATCTGTTCCAGCCCCCAAAAACCACCCAAAAATCCTTTTTTAGGGGTTTTTAAAACAGAAAAACTGCAGTTAGAACAAGGTCAGAGCTCAGAGTTTGGGGGGGGGGGAGAAGCAAATAGTGAAATAAAAAAATGAGTAAATTAACCTACTGTATAAGTATCTTTTGTTTGCCATTTATATAGACAAATAATCCAAGTTGGAGTAGGTTTTATAATAATAACTACCTTTAAAACGTGTCAGATTTAAAGTTGTCAACCTGCAGAAACTCCAGTATCTGCAGTGATATTTCTGTGATGGACAATGTAATGCCAGTGACTCTGGGTCATTTGAAGTGATAATACTAATAAGAAACACCTAGAGAATGTAAATCTTGTTGCTCTTGTATCTTCTTATAATAACTATCAAATACTGAACAGAAATCATAGAACTGACCTTTGAAAAGTCATTTAACCCTGCTTATATCTGTAACACCCATCAGTTTACACGTCTGCTTCTGTTCTGATCTGTGTTTGACTCCGCCACAGAACGGCCGGTCGGTCAGTAAACGGGGCGTGAGCTGTCAGTTCGGGCCGGACGTGACGGAGCGCTTCCTGGAACAGAACAAGCTGGACTTCATCGTGCGTAGTCATGAGGTCAAAGCTGAGGGCTACGAGGTCACTCACTCAGGGAAGTGCATCACCGTGTTCTCAGCACCCAACTACTGGTACGTGCTCACAGCGGCCGATGGGCGGAGCCTGCTGTTACCACGGCTACTCACTCTAACCCTTTCCTCTCCCTCCCTCTAGTGATCAGATGGGAAACAAAGGAGCTTATATCCACCTCAGGGGATCTGATCTTAAGCCAGAATTTCACCAGTTCACTGCTGTGGTCAGTATCCTGTCTGTGTATGTGATTAAGACTAAGTGAAGGTGTTGAGGAATGATCTGATCTGAAGGTCTTATTTAGTCAGTCCACCTCCTGTGGCCTGAATCCCACATGAGACCAGATACAGTATTAACAGACCTGTTTCATGATTTTAAATAAAATAAATAAAACTACTCATGCAACTGCCTTCAGAGGAGGTGGTGAACTCATCAGGTTGACGGTTTCTCTAATAACGTCTCCTTTCCTTTTGTTTTCAGCCTCATCCGAATGTCAAACCCATGGCGTATGCGAACACGCTAATGCAGTTGGGGATGATGTAGAGGCCACGGCGGTCTGTCTGCGTCACTGACCACCCCCTCACCCACCCCACCCATCTGACCCCAACCCCAACCATCCCGCCCACCTCGCTCCTTCCAGCGCTCGGACATGCTCTTCGTCAGGCCTCGTCTAAGGGGTCGCTGTCCCCGACGAACGACCGCTAGCTGTTAGCGGACAGCGGCCACTTAGACCAGCCTGGCTCTTCACCGGGTCCCTACTTTCATATTATTGGTTAAAACTGGAAAAAAACAAAAAACAAACCCCGCCCCCTGTTTTCAGTGGTTTCCAACGCTCCACCAGTGGTTAAACAACCCTGAGAGTTTCCCATGAGCCTCCTGGAGCTGCTCAGTTTTAGATATTTGACCGCAGACGGGATCAGACGGCTGTAATGTACCAAAGATCTGAGATGATGATGATTGTTCAGTTTTTACAAGGAGTGACTCGCGACTCCAGACGTTGGCGTTGTACCGTCGGCCTGCGTGCTTAGACCGGGGGGGTCAAACTCATTTTAGTTGAGGGGCCACATCCTCCCAGTGTGACCTGAGGTGGAGCAGACCAGTCCAATAATAATATATAAGTAATGTCAACTGCAAACTGTGTTTTAGAGTAAAACAAGTAAAATTACTTTGAAAAATGTTTACATCTACAGACTATCCTTTTAAAAAATATGAATAACATGAACAAACATAAAAAAACTCACATTAAGAAAAATAAGAGCAATTTTAACAATATTATCCCTCAGCTCCTCATTTACACATATACAACTTACAGATCACAGCAGATCCACAAATACACAAAATATATAGTAACATATATTGTTGATATTGTTAAAATTACACTTAACTTTCTTAAGACATTTCCGGTTCATATTTGTTCTCAATTGGAATAACCCAGAAATATTTTCAAAAATGGACAAAAATTTGAGAAACATGAACAGAAAAATAAAAAATAAAATAAGTATAAAACATACAAAAAAAATCAACAAATATCAACAAAATTATGTTAAAACTGCACTTAATACATTTCAGGTTCATATTTGTTCAGGTTTTGTGTGAAAGGATAGTGTGTAAATGTAAAAATGTTCATGTAATTTTACTGTTTTACAGTAAAACGATTTGTATTTGTCATTAATTACAGGTTATTGTTATCATTTCACTGTCTGATCCACTTTAGATTGAATTGGGCTGAATTCTGAACTTAAACTAAAATGACAAATTTTTGCATTCCGCTAAATTCCTCCCACGGGCCGGACTGGACCCTGTGGCGGGCCGGTTTTGGCCCCCGGGCCTTATGTTTGATCCCCGTGGCTTTGGACCATGGTGGAATGGGTTCAGAGCAGCATGTTTGTCCGTTTCCCCTCCAACCATCCCACGGCGTGTGAGTCGACCCGGTTGAGTCTAAACCCACCGACGAGCCCGTTCTGAAACAGGAGACGGATCCACTCTGGTTCCACACTTCTTCAAGGTGCTGTTTGCCATTAGTGGTGTATTTAGCTGGTTCCAGTCATGTAGCTGTAACATTTGATTTGCACTGCTTCCTGCGGAGGAAGACGCCGCTGCTCTCCACGTTCTCATCCTCCAGCGTCATCGTGCCACTCACCAGGCAGCTCCCGCACACTCAACTCTAAACTAGCTTTAGTGTAAGGCAAACACTGATGGCACTCCACTCACATCCGTTGAATACTGGTGACTCATTACTCCCCCATGTGGATCTCCTCAGTACACAACGTCCAAATGCAATCCTGTCTTGAAACGCACAGCTGCATTGTCCAATGGCCCTCTCTTTTTAGATAAAGAAATACACTGTTGTGTATGTATATATACTGTATCATTGAAAGATTCCGTGTAATGTTTGGAGAAAATTATTGAATAAAAAAATCAGTCCAGTGATTGTAGAAACATGGCTTCATTTGTATTTATGCTGCTGACGTCATGGTATCTCCTTATTCCTTCATACATCATCAGGGGCGAGTTTCAGAGGCATGATTTTAGTCAGTGGTTCCAAAACCTTTTCACTTCAAGACCCAAATAGGACTTTAGTGTCTCCCATGAATCCAAACTTACAAAACACTGAGCCTGTGCACATGACCATAAAAGTCCGATAACTGGGAGTAATCGATCGTTGTAATAATCCGATCTGATGTGTTTACAGGCACTTAGAAATGTGATAATCGAAAAAACCGGTTTACATGCTCCAGTCCATTATCGGATTACTTTTGGAGGATGTACATTATAACTTCCTGTTATTGTCTTCTGCTCCCGTTTGACTACATAACTTCTGTTCGCTATGATTTTTAGTTTCGTAAAGTACGGATCCTGTTTTAAGAATGTCATAAGGTTCAGACAGTGTAAAAATAAAATTAAGAAATACTTAAAGAAAGAACTGTCAGAAACGCTTAAGTACATATACACGAAAACAATTCTTGAGTACAGGACGATGTGTTTATATAGTATTTTACTTTACATTTCTGATATTTCAAGAAAAAAGGAAAAATGCAGTGACAACAATAGGCAGATTATAAGATTTTATAAGAACTGCTTGAAAAAACAAAATACTATGAAGAAGTTAGTTGTAATTATACGATAAAATACGTTTTGTTAATGAAAAACAGTCGAGGAGGGCTGCGGAAGAGTTACGCAATTGTTTCAAAAAATTTTCAGAATTCCGAGTCGCTGTAAACGCCTCAGCGGCTATTTGAAATGACAGTTTTCCTTTTTCTGACACGAAAACGAATGAATTTCCTAAATACTATATTTGTCCCTCAGTGTAGCCTGGATGCTGTCGTACCTTTGCTCCAAAAACATTATTAATAAATAAATGATTTTTGTTTGTCTTGTGTCATTTCGTCCTCGTGTTGCGTCGCGCTCATATGACGTCACTACTGTCAACAGCTGATCGTTCCTCGCGTCAGCAATGCGCCGCGCGATGACAAATAAAACACGCGTTTCACCTTGTTGTGAACTACCTGGACCCGAAGACCACATCAGGATCCACCAGACCGAGCTGACATGCCCAAATACTGCTGTGTCCCGAACTGCAGGACCGAGTCCGGGTCCGGATCTGGGACCGGGACCAGGAAGAGCTTCTACAAGTAAGACTGTTTAAAATAAGTAAGAAATCGAACTCTGATGAGTGACTTTCTGCAATATTTTACTACCTTTACATAAACAGGCTTCTCTACCACAGGTTTTACCGACGTGAGGAGGTTGTGTTTTATTTTTAAGTCAAACCCAGGTTCCGACTGAACCCACATCACATTTATACGGAATAATTTCACTTCATCAAATGTCAAAATCTGATTTAAATCACGTTTGAGTTGGTTTATTGTCATCATGAGTCGTGGTTTGTTGCTGAACATGAAGGCAGACTGACTTTAACCTCATCATGGAGTGAGAATCAGCATCAGACAAAACTGACACGAAGTTTTTATTAAATATGATCAGAATTCAGGCTGGAAACTGGACACAAACATTAAACACAGTAGAGACGGACTCAGACAGACCTGAACAGAAGTCTCAGTCCAATGTTTAATATACATTTATTTATATTTATTAATTTCTTAGTCTCTTTATTCAGATTCAAAAATATAAAATCTGAATTAAATATCGTCTACGTGTAAAAATCAATGTTTGGCGTCACATTCGACATGTTGACTGAAAAACAGGATTATTCCAGTAGATTTAACTAAATAAACCAGGTGTAGACATGTTCAGAGGGAGGTCACACTAAATATTGGACACTTTGGTCTTAAATGTCTGTTTTAAATTCTGTGTTTCCTGTTTATTCTGGTTGAATCTTGATTCTGATGTGGTCACAGAAAATCCCTCAGTAGATTCAGTTCGGACTCGGGTCCAGTTCATCTTTTCCATTTTTTTTTTTTTATGTAGTTGTGTCTTTTGTTCTTTTGTCTAAAGTCGTTCTGTCCTCAGGCGTCAACACAACACATCTAAACAGTTTGGTGTTGGATCCACAGTCTCTGATCTGGTCCCATATGTGGTCCCGGTGTCCTAGGTTCCCCCTCCATGACCCGGACCGGCTGCAGCTGTGGCTGAGGAACATGGGCCGCCAGAACTGGACCCCGTCTCGACACCAGTACATCTGCCACCAGCATTTTGGACCGTCCAGCTTCAAGGTGCGATGGGGGATCCGGTACCTGGAGAACGACGCCGTGCCCACGCTTTTCCAGGACGGAGAGGTAAGAACCCGACGGAACCGATGGACTGGACGGAACCCATGTGGATCTGGACACACGGACCCCTGGACTCACTTTTACTCACATTTAACCTTTAACCTTAATGTCAGGGGTGTCAAACATAAGGCCCGTGGACCAAAACCGGCCCGCAAAGGGTCCAAATCGGCCCCAAAGTGAAACAATGACACTGAATATATGAACTGTGGAGGATGTTGAAGTGGTTTTAGTTCAGGGTCCAAATACTGACCACTAGGATCTCCAGCAGGTTGGACCAGTAAAATAATAGAATCAAAACGTAAAAATAATGACAAATCTGATTTATTCTGTTTTAATGTGAAGTAAAATCACATTATGACACTGTTTACATTTACAAACTATCCTTGTCCTCTTTGTTTTGTGTGAATGCGATCGAGCATATATTCTATGTGTTGAGCGTCTGTCTCTGCCTCCACAGGCCGATCCGGATCAGACCTGATGGACTTGAACTGTAATGCTCATGTTCCTCTTTCCTTCTAGAAACGAAAAGCGTCTGAACACGGTGAAGGAAAAGCCAAGCGGTTCCGGGCCGACGGGAACCAAAGCGTAACGGTGTCACATGACCGGGCGGCGGCGGTCCACCTGTATGAGGTCACTGTGGCTCCGTCGGAGCAGGGCCTGACCGGGCTCCTGGGGCCCAGTGAAGCTGCAGAGTGGGACGACTGCGTCCAGGCATCAGGAGACGGACGCCGGGCGGAGGCGGAGCTTCCGTTGACTTTCTTCCAGACTGTGGAGGATTTCAGCGACGGAGACGAGTACGAGGTGGTGCTGATGTCTGAAGGGCAGGAGGACCAGCTCGTGGACGGGATCACCGCCGCCATTTTAACGCAGGTCCACGGGCCGGTCAGGGACGGAGACGCAGACACAGCCGAGGCCTCGCTCGGCACCGAGGGGTTGACCGACGCCCACCCCGACGAGCGGCCCAGAGTCATCGCCTACTTCGAGACCATCCCCAACGTGTTACCGTGTGAAGCGCAGGTGGTCTTCTCCCCGGAGACGGTGGTGTCGTCCTCCCTGAGCTCCGAGCCCATCACGTCCACGCTGCCCATCGTGTCCAAACACGTCCCACCTTCACCCACGTCCCTCAAGATGAAGGTGAAGAGACTGGATGCAGAGGAGGAGGAGGAGGAGGAGGAAGAGGACGACGGTGGCTCTGAGTGTCCGGGTCGGCAGCTGGAGGAGCACTGGTGAGTCCAGACCCGGGTTCATGGAGGAACATGGACCCACGCCAGCCCTGGTGGTTCAGACCCAGGTGGACCCACAGCCCAAGTCCAGACCGGTGGTTCTGCAGTGTTTTCATGTGGTTTAAAGGTTCAGTTCAGTGTTCCTCAGTGAACTGGACTTAGGTTCTGTCTGGTTCCGAGTCCAGACTCAAACCTCAGTAGAAACACTTGACCTGTCCATGCCTTTGTCCTTGTATCTCCTCACGGTTCGTCTCCCGTCCACAGCTACCACAGGAACAGTGTGAGTCGGCGTCAGCTGGAGGCCATCGTGTCGGAGCTGCAGAAGAAAGTGAAGGTCCTGCAGCAGAGACACCGCCGGCACCTGGAGAAGCTCCTGGGCCTGGAGAACACGGTGAACCAGCTGAGACAGAGCAACCTGCTGAACCAGGAGAGACTGCAGCTCCTCCAGGGGGTGACTATCCACACACACACACACACACACACACACACACACATCAGTGAGTCAACGCTGACGTGGCGTCTCCTCCTCTTCCTCAGGCCGACGCCCAGACCAGCCCAGCGGTGCCCGACGTCGCCCAGATCGTGGACGTGTACTCTGAAGAAGAGGACGACGCCACGTATCTGTGCACGTCAGTCAACGGTCCAGAGGAGAGATGAGACCGGAACACCTGACTGTGTGTGTGTGTATACGTGTGCGTGTGTGTGTGTGCGTGCGTGTGTGTGTGTGTATACGTGTGCGTGCGTGTGTGTGTGTGCGTGTGTGTGTGTGTGTACGCGTGAGTGTGTGGGCGTGCGTGGGTGTGTGTGTGCGTGCGTGTGCGTGTGTGTGTGTATACGCGTGAGTGCGTGTGTGTGCGTGTGTGTGTGCGCGTGTGTGCGTGTGTGCGTGCGTGTGTGCGTGTGTGTGTGTCTGATTCCTCCTTCTGTTCCGTGGTTTTGTCAGAGCTGAATGAAACCCGGGTTCAAACCGTCACCCTGGTGTCGTCTGATCTGCTGTGAGTTTTGCACTGATACCATATAAGATCATTTGGGCCGATGTTGAATGTATTTTCCAGCCTGTAAAACTTCCTCCATGGCTCTGAATGTCCTCCAGATGTTCTCTGATTGTGTGTCTGGTGTCGTTTCTAAGTCTGCGACACAAGAGCCAAACATGAACCGACCAGTGACATGATTGAATCAGTGAGTCGGTTTATATGATTCTAAAACTCTGATAACTGTTAGTAATCAAATAATTAGAATAATCAGATCTTACATGCAAAAACAGTTATCAATAAACCCTGGTTTAAACGCTCCAGTCCATTAATGGGGTTTCTTTCAGAGTACCTATGTACATGGTGATGGTAGAATCAAACGTCCTGTTGTTATTGTTCTGTCTTCCACTCACGTTTAACTACGTAACTTCCATTTTCTACGATTTTAATTGTGTTTAGACGTACAGATGTAAAAGAATGAAATAAATCAGATGAACCTGTATACATGCAGGAAGGCAGAGTAATGGGGGCAAATCTAGGTGTGTTAATCTGATTAGTCATAATCAGATTATCCTGTTTAATAATCCCGAAATCAGATAATGATCAGAGTATTGGTGTGAATGTAAATGATTCATTGTCGCTGCTTTGACCTCTTCATCATCAGTATCAGGATGAAACAAAAGACCTGAAACAGCAGAATCATCGTTTCCTGGTTTATCTTTCAGTTTACTGATAGGGACAGTGAACGCATCACCATTGACAGGTTTATTTCATGTGGGTTTATCTGTTTACATGTCATACATGTTCATCAACTAAGCATCACACTGACAAACTGTTTCCTTTGTTCCTTTTTACATTTTTTTTTTTTTTTTTACTTTGGCAAAAAGGTGAAACAAAGGCTCGATAACAATCTTTGTTTTTTCTTTATGTTTTATATTTACAAACCAAATTGCATTTGTTAATAAATCACATGACTGTGTGCAAAACCCATTTTCTTGATGTGTCTTTCTTTAATCCTAAAATTAAATCTCACTGTCAAGTTTTAAATAATGTTAAAAATAAGTTTGATTTGTTGAAAAAACCTATTTTGATCAGATTGTATAACACAGGATTGTCATATTTACAGGTAGAATTTCACTTGGTTTTACAAAAGACATGAAATTAAGTAAATCATCGACTGTGTTGGAAAAGTCATGTAGTTTAATTTCATGTGTAGTGAAATTCACAAAACAACAGAGTAACAAGGTGAAATGCGTGTTTATTTGTCATCGCACTGCGCATTGCTGACGCGGAGGACGATCAGCTGTTGACAGTGGTGACGTCATTTAAATGCGACGGGGACACGAGGAGGAAATGATTCGAGAATTAAACAAAATTCACTTCTTTAGCAATCATGCTACATTATGACAATGTTTTCGGACCACACTGAGGAACAAACGCATGATATTTATACGATAAATTAGTTATCGTTTAGAGCCAAAACTGTCGTTCACAAATGCTGATGCGTTTAAATTGACTCGGAATTTTGACAACTCTTGCAATAATTTCCGTAGCTCTTTCGCAATCCTCCTCCACGATTCTTTTTTACTACTAAAACTTTTTCATGGCATAATTACAATTCACTTCCTGTTCAAATTTCATGTTTCCTGCTTGAAATCCCCTTGAAACATGCAAACACGATATTTATACATAAAATAAATACAATTTTCAAATTCTGACATTGAGGCTACTTTGGATATTATTCAGAACAATTTCTTCTTCATCTTCTCATTATTATTATTATTATTATTATTATTATTGTTATTGTTATTGTTATTGTTGTTGTTGTTGTTATTTACATAATTTGCATATTAAAAGTAAAAATAAATGTACAACCATGCTTCCTCCTATGGTCGTTTATTTTCAGGATACTGAGCATCCGGTAT
>JAPQRQ010000006.1:696297-710358 GCA_037367365.1 Apogon talboti
CGTAAATCAGGTCAAAGTTGAAACTGTATTTATAAGTGTTGTTTGTATGTGAAGTGAACTGGACCTCACGCTGTGTTAACCCTTTAAGCACCAAAGTCGCAATATTGTGACAAGCAACATACAGTAACTGACTGAAACAGACCATAACTCCAGAGAAAGTTCCAAACCTTGTTTCCACCTCCCAACAGTAGATGGTGGACATGTGACCCTTCAGTCCTAACACCATTTCAGGACATGTTTCTATTCAAAGTGAAGAAGAAAATCCAGTTTAAAGGCGTGGTCCTGAGCAGGTTTAGTTAGTAAGTAAAGTTGATTTAGTTTTAGTTTGGATAGATAAGTATAGATTTGTTTACTCTGCTGCTTGGATAAAAAGCTACTAAAACTTACTGTATTTTACTTTCTACTAATGTTTAAGTTAATTTACTTTAAGGATAAAATGACAAAAAAAACAAAAACACAAAGAAAACTTCCATGTAAATATGTTCAAAGTTCAATTTTACTAAAAGTTAAGTAATCCAATATGGCCGTCGCACTGCATATGCAAATTAGATGAATACATTTACTCCCATCATAACCTTTGGGTCATACCCAATATTTTTGTCATTTACAGTATGACTTTATCTGTAAATGCTTCCAAGGTACAGCTTTTTGAAATCTTGATTAAAAAAATTGAACATTTTAAAAAAAAAACAAAAAAAAACTCCAGTGTGTAAAGGGTTAATGTATTATACACAACAGACACTTTAGAAAGACTGTCCTCAGTTCGAGTCTCATTTTACTGTTTGGTCTTTTATGGAGTTTTCATCATCATTTTTCATCTCGTTCTGTTTTTGCATCAGTTTCATGTCACGTGCTTTTCTGTTGTGCCATTTTCAGCTGTTCAATTTTGTATTGTTTACTTCATTTTGTTCTCTGATTAGTGACCCAACAGTTTTTTGGGAGGTGTAACTGGAATGTAATTTTTTGGACATTTTCATGTGTTAAATTTGACACACCTGACCTTTTAAATACACGTCTCATTCAGTCGACTGAAGTCCTGTTAAGTTTCCAAACTCGTCAACAGGGTGCTGTTGTTTTTTTGGCGAAGTACAAACGGGTTCCCATATGATTCCGTAGTTTTTGATCTACAGATAGACATTTTTGTGTGAATAGATTCGTTGTGGTGGTTGGTTTAGATTTCGCGTGGCCGGTTTCTGTTCCCGCTGCCTGGACACTGTGGCCTGTGTTGTTTTCAGGAGGAGGGGGTTGCTTTCTGTTTCTGACTCAGGTACTAGGCAACCTCTCTGCCCTTCACATTCCCCAGTATCGGTCACGTGACCCGCATTTGGCCAGCGCCGCCGGAGCGTGACCACAGAGACTCGCTCTGAGCCGTTTTCTTTCCTTTTTTCACTCAGCGATGGTTAAATATTTGATTAGATTAAAGCGGCTCCTGTCTCATTTTCTCAGGACACACTTTGTTTCATACATGGTCTACGTCTACGTCAACCTCTGTCAGACTTTTTGAAGAAAAACTAGAAGTTTGATCTGTCGCCCTGTGGGGAAGAGGGAACAATTGCTGTGTTTTTTGTGGCTGTAAAGTAAACTGGTACAAGAAACAACAATGATTAGCTTAACAGAGGCCAAACAGGCCTGAGGGCTTCAGAGCGGTCAGTGGAACAGCACACAGGAAGAGCCGCTCACTGGAAAACCAGACGATCCGTCAAACCTGACAGGAAAGAGTCTGGATCTGAACCCAGGGTTGGACTGTCTGGTTGTGTCCATGACCTGTTTGTCAGAGTAGATCACAACATTTAGTCAGAGAATTAAAAAATAAGAAAGCAAATCATGGAGAAGGAACTGAGTGGTTATAATGAAAGTCTTCTATTTAGGAATAAAATTGTGAAAAAATGAAATAAGAATCAAGAAACACTCCCAAGATTGGTTAAACAGACTACAATGATGTAGAAAAAAAAAAGTCCAAAATATGAAGTAATGTATATGTGTTAAAGTGACATATATGAAGGACTGTATGTACACTATATGGACAAAAGTATTGGGACACGTTGAATTCAGGTGTTTCTTTTCCAACAGTGTCTGGGCTACAAAACAATAATGACAAATATCATAATATATATTTATATCTCAAATCAGCATGAACAGGCCGTCTTAAGAGCTGTAGCCATGATGTGTCAAAATATTTTTGTCCATATAGTTCATATACATCGATATTTCCTTAAAGTTTAATGGGAGATGTGAAGAAAGTAAATGGTTAGTTGTGGTAGAAAATTATTATTTATAGTCTGAGCATGAAACATATTTAAAACCACCCATAGATTCACATTTAACGTCCCCGTGGAAATGTCGGTAATTTAAAAAAGTGGAGCCAATGCTAAAGTATCTTAAAGTGTAATAATGAGTAATTTTAATGTGTAATGTGACGGCCACCACATGCCCTGGCCTCAGTTTCATCAGTTTTACTTAGAAGCTCCAATAAAAGAACTGTCAATATCAGATCTGAGGTCAAGTTGTAATATCTGCTGTTAGGCTTTAATTGACAGTTTTGTATGTCAGCTCATTCACCTGCTCAGATGGACTATTAAGTTTCTTTTTATTCAATAAAATGCATTATTTTCCTGATGACTCTACTATAGTTGTGGTTTCCACTAAAATGACTTTGTTACACAGTGCTTGTTGAAGTTTACTGTTTTACTGAGTCTTAGCTTACCTCTCACTCTTTAGGCTCCTGTAGCCACGCCCCCTTTTTTTCCCCCTCCAAATATGGTCATTTCTGGCTCCAAAAAAGCCACCATGGCTACAGCTAAAACATAACTACTGGCTTCAAAACGGCAGTTCAGAAACAAACGGGTTACATCACAGGTGACTCATGCTAATGTGCTAATTAGCATCTTAATGTAACACAATACAACTTGACGAAGCAGCGCTAATTACAGAGAGTTTCAGTTCCTTATCCTGTCCCGTTGTATCAAATCTATGACATTTGGACCTGACTCATTGATCCGACAGCACAAGCTTATGGTAAAATATTTAAATGTCCTATATTCCATCTATGTTTAATGTGTTTTGTTGATTGTCCAGACCAATTGACATGTGTTTAAAGCCCCTGAAACGCCGTCTTCTCCGTTACTCATTACAATGTGAGACATGTCTGATCTGTAATTAGAGCTCTAATCGGTCAATTATCGTGACCAGATGTCGAGCAGTTCCTGTTGTTAGAGCTGGCAATGATATGGGTGTGAAAGACAACAGTTGGCCTGTAAGCTGATCCGACTCCCATATTCACTATGAGATGGTCATGAATTTTTAAAGTCACCGGCTTTGTCAGGTGTGACTTCATGTGTTTTTTAAGAACAGGAGTCAAAAGGCGTAACACACACCCATCAAACGCTCTACGGCTGACCCAAACGTGCCGCTGTTCCCATAACTCAACTGTCTTATCCTTAACCTTTAGATGCATAAGTGGGTCCAAAATGACCCATGAGGTTGTTTTCTTGCAGTGTTTTTGTAATGGAAAGTTCCTATTATTACATATTACAGTTATTCCTCAAAAACATGTTGACATCACGCTGTTTAAATTTTTAACTTACCTCTTGGAAATTTTATGAAATTGTGCTTTTTGTGTTATTATTATTATTTATTGTCAGAGCCAGATTTTATTGTCAGATTTATTTATTATTATTATTATTATTATTATTATTATTATAATTACAATGGAATTTCATCTGAACCTTTGATTCATTCTACAGAAAAAACACACACTCACTCACTCACTCACTCACTCACTCACTCACTCATGTAATGGATGTTGACATTGTTCTATTGCTGCTATTGCTGTATAATATATACCATATGTACTTTGCTTTTTAAATTGTCAAAATATTTTTTAAAAACATTATAAAATTGTTAAAAAATGGACAACAAAAAATATTTCAAACAGGAAATAATTCTTTTGCGGACAGAAAAATTATGCAAATGATTATTTTTAACATGACAAAGTGACAAAAGTGGGATAAAAATGCATTGATTTTAACACGGCTCATTTTTGACCCATTTATTGAAGAGTGTAAGGTCCAGACGCTCATGTATTCAAGGGTTAAATAACATTCACAGGAATAGTCGGACTACCGGGAAGGTTTTCATTCTGAAACTGAAGTCCTGTGTTGACTCAAAGCAGCTCCTGCACATGAGTGTATGTAACTGTATAAATATGCAGCGGGGCGTCTGAAAGGAGCCAAATGATAACCGGAGGGTAAAAGGCCAGAGCTAAGTGATAAATCATGTAACCTGTCTGGACTCCACTCCTCTGCGTTCACACTTCTCACCTCTGCCCGTTAACTGATCCCGTGGCTAATTGTTCACAGCATGCGTGTGCTGAAGTCGGCAGCTCCAGGTAACGTAGCTCCGGGCGTTGAATGTCAGGGTTCTCTTACAAAGGTTTGGTTGCACACGTCATCTTTTGGTCACAGCTTTACTGAGTCAGGGTGGAGTGAGTGTTGGACAACGGGGTAAAATGAGGTACCGCCTTATGTAACCGTCAGGAAAAAACACAATCTGACCACAAATGAAGGCTGGTCACCAACGTGGATCCATCTCATACTCACCTACAGCGTTATTAGAATGGTGTGAGGACAGTTAGATGTGCAAAAAGTATGTTAACTATCACGTGTAGGGTCATAACTATAGGAAAGTAAAGTAAATTAGCTTTGAATCTTAGTAAATTAGATACATTTTGTTCATTTAAGTCAGTTAAAGCTATAAATTAAGACCTTAAATGAACCATAACTGGATTTTTGTCACTATATTAATTATAATTTAGTTTTTTGTAGATTCATTGTATTTAAAAACCTCTTAACATTCATTTTAGAGTGGGTTGGGGTTACAGGGCTCCCTTTGTGCCATGTTTAGGTTGTGTTTCAGCCACATGTTAAACACAGGAACTAAAAGATCCTCCTGTTTACATGAAGTCTAACACTGTCCTAATGTCGGCCCTTATACTCCTTCAGCTGTAACCCGAACTGATGAAAAGAGCAGATGTTAAACGGCTAATATATAAAATACAAATCAACCAGTAAATGATGAATTATTAGTGACATTACCCCACAGTGACTGACAGTAACCGTGACAACCTGTGACCCAGAGTCTTTTGGCTCAAGACCTGAAACTAGTTATGGTAATTCATTATGAACTATTAGAACATCAAATTTTTTTTAACTGAGTTGATCCACATATAGTATTTTATGTCTCTTTAAATGTAAAACCTGTAATATGTGTAAGGCTGAAGACGGAAGCATGTCTTTCACAGCTTTGAATCAGAATAAACTATTAGCATTAGATGAACAAAATGAACATAAAATGACCATAATGATAAAGAAAATAAGCAACAGTGGACAAAATAATAAAGAATATGGACAAATATTAATACAATTATTGCAAAAGGGATAGAAAGGAATAAATTATTCAGAAAAATTAACAGAAACCAGCAAAATATTTAAAATAATTAACAAATAAACAAGAACATAATCAAAAGTGAACAAGAAAATCAAGATAATATACAAAATAATAATTTAAAAAAATGAACAAAAATAAATCAACGTAGGAACAACATTTTGGACGATAATGAAAATGCAATTAAATGAAAGGTGAGAGAATCTTAACTAACTACTTGACTTTTCCAAGCTCTAATGGTTTGTGTCCATTACACAGCTTTAGCAGTTTTTTTTTGTTTTGTTTTTTTTTTTAACACTCAGCCTTGTATCTAATTCCACCACAAACTTTTATTGCATTGGATTTAGGGTCTTTTTACTCCTGTCAAATCTGGTCAAATTCTTTTGTATAGTATTATGTCTACTGTTTGTTTAGTACTTGGATTGGAATTTTCAAGGGTTAATGATAACATGGAGTTTCAACTTTCCACCTGAGTTAAACCACATGTGGACCAGTTTCAGAGAACCTTCATTTCTGTGTAACCAAGGCTCAATTGACCCTGAAATCCCACTAATTATACCCCAACCTTGGGCCGATTTGTGCCTGAGGACACACCTTTTTTATGCATCATTGTCCCAAAACCATAGAATTGAGTTAACTCACTAAAATCCGTGGTTAAACAACAACCTGGGGTATACATTAATGGAACGGCTACTTTTATTTTGCATAAAATCAGCACGGTGACCCATGTTAACCCATCCTCCTTTAAGCAAATGTTAAAATCTTAAGTGTAAGTTGTGTTTGAAACAAAACAAGACATGCAGTATCTTAAAAAAAACCCCCACATATTTATTAAAAAAACACTTGTGACATACACTGCTGGTGTATAATACAGAGAAAAAACCCCAGGTGCTTTTGTCCTGTGTCACACTGAAGCATTCCGAGCATCCACCCCCACCTTTACCACACCGCACTAAAAACTCAGTTAAATATCATCCATCATACCGTGTACACTTGATTATCGATAATGCTATGGTATTTACAGCACATAGCCCTGTTGTGACCAACACAGATAAAGGTGGATATTCAGAGGGATGGCAGTTTTCTTAAAAACAATGAGTGGCAAACAAAGCCACGACTGTATAAAAAGTACAGAGTGATACATTTAGTGCACTGATCTTACAAAATGCCATGACAATAGGAAAATAATCGCATTAATTTTTGCTCAAATGACTCCTCCTGTCGTCATTTTTGTCAAGCTTATTTTCAGAGATACTTAACGTTAAAGGCAAATCAACAGCATCCTTCACTGTGGAGTCTCCTCGTTCCCTTCAGCTCTTTTCTTCACTTTGCGTGGCGAGCCGGTCCGAGGTTGAAAAACGTCTTTTTTCCTCCTTTTTTTTAATCAAACGTAGTCTTTCCTCTCCAACCCGGGACCACCTGCGGACCGCGGTGCAGAATACGCCATCCGCGAAGGGTTATATCTGGTCTCGCGTGGCGGGCAGGAGCAGCAGAGCAGCCCCCCGCCGAGGATCAGGAGGGCAGCGGCCGCCCATCCGATGTAGAGCGCCGCGCCCAGCTCCCGCCGCTGGGCGTCGGTGAGTAACGGGTTGTAGAAGTCCCTGATGATGGTGTTGGCCGACCAGGACACGGGAATGAGCTGCATGACCCCGGACACGATGAAGAAGACCCCGGATATGATCATCACCTTGGCCTTGGATGCCTCGTCGTCGATGCAGTTGGTGCACTTGGCTCCGGCGATGGCGATGAGCACTGCGAGGATGGCCAAGAGGATGGAGATGACGGTGAGGGCGCGGGCAGCCTGGAGGTCCTGAGAGAGGGCCAGCATGGAGTCGTAGACCTTACACTGCATCTGGCCCGTGCTCTGGACCACGCAGGTCATCCACAGGCCCTCCCAGATGATCTGAGCCGTCACGATGTTGCTGCCGATGAAGGCCGTCACCCTCCACATCGGGAGGGCGCACGCCACGATCGCAATAATCCATCCCAGAATGCATAAAGAAATGCCCATCAACTCCAGACCTATAGACATTGTGAAAGGTCTTCCTCTTGTGCAGCGTATGAAAGTATGTCACACCTCAGAGGAAGGGAAAGAAAAAAACTGCGACGGGGGGAAAAAGTCAACCAGAAAGAGCCAACAGGTAATTAAGTTAATTTCAGGTTATGCATCTGTGAGTGTGTGATGATCTGTCGCCTGGAACTCAGCAGTATCCTTTATAAGGAGGATCAGGTGGAGGGGAGGAGTCCTGTAAGGAGCTGACATCACCAAAAGGGGAGGAAGGACCTGGACACTCAGGAGAGAAGACTGTCCTATCAGCTTACATGGCCGGCTTCACAATGGGCCTGGTCACAAAGAGGCCTTTTACAGCTGAAAGGCCATGCACGCAATGTGTTTTTGTAATGATGGGAGCAATTTGGAGGTGCATTAGGGCTTTCGGTGTGACTGAAAATGAGGATACTGATGAGTGATTGAACTCTCTGTTCTCAAGAAATGAAAACAAACATTGAACATATTTAAAGGTCCAGTGCGTTAGATTTTGTGGGATTTACGGGGGGTGTAAGTGCAGAAAGTAAATGTAAACAATATTAAATTAGTTTTTTGTTACCTTAGAATCACTGTTCAGATTTCATTGTGTTGCATCTTCATGGTTCTATAGTAGCTCTGAGTAGGCTGCTTCTTTCTCATCCATCATTAAGGTGCATCACCATCATCTTCAATGTCTAGAGTATGGACCAGAGTTACTGTTCCCTTAATTAAAAAATCCATTACGGACTAAATGAACACACAAAATGAGGTATTTCTGTTTTTTTAGCAGCTGGCAGAAGTGCAATCCCCAACTTTAACACTAGATGCCACTAAATAATGCACATCAAACCTTGACACTGCAAACATAAAAAACAGATGAACATGAATGTCGCTTAAACTGTGCATGTGGACGGGAGGCCCAACTTTAGGGAAAACTGTTTGTTTTACAAAATATGTGTGTTTGTGTGGACAGGGCATTAAACATTACACAAGCTCAGATTCCTGAAAATCAACAAAAATAAATAAATAAAGCATAATCAAGAGCATTATTAAAATGAACAAAATAATGAGAAAGGGAATCAATTTATCAAGAACATGTGGAAAAATGAGTAAAATAATCAAGAAAATTAAGATAAGCTAACAAAACAATCAAGAAAATGAACAAAATTGTCCAGAAAATGAGCAGACATTAAGAAGATAATCAAAGAAATGAACAAAAGCTAATATAATGATCAAGAAAATGAACAAATGTGGATGCCAATGTATTGTAATCTTTTGGTTTTCTATGTAAATAAACTAAAAGCAGAGTTTTTGATATTAACTTTGGAATGAGCTTAAAAAACTCTCCATGTATTACCTAAAATTCGGTTTACGTGTGGACGACGGGTCTAAATTTAGAGAAAACGTTTGTTTTTCAGATTGTCTGTCGGTGTGGACAGGACAGTAAACTTTCCAGTGTCCACATTCCTTGAGTTGGAGTCTGAGCAGAGTTAGAGTTGGGAGACTTTCACCTGACAGCAGTGGGAGCTTTGATGGGCTTTAATGACTTTGTCTGTCTGCAGAATGCCCTTGGAATTCTTCGGGGATGGGACAGTTTCCCTAGAAATGCCCCCTCCCCCCTCGGCATTCTGTAACCTGGTGCTGACAACCACACCGCCACCCCCCCATCCCTCCGACCCCCCCTCCGACATGAAACAGGCCCATTGTTCAGGTGGGCAGTGCGCTGAGTGTGGGGAAGCTGACAAAGTAGCGCTTCTTGTTTTCATGGAGACATATGGGAGTCAGCCAGGTGGACGGAGACTTCCTGTCGACAGTCTAATAACAGGGAGTGAGGGGAGGAATCCCACATGTCCTCTGCACCTGCTGATACCAAGATTCAACATTTTATTGACTCTGTTGTGTTCAGAAACGTTGGGTTTAGTATGTGCAGCTGATTCCTCGACAGTGACCTAAAGGCTCATGGACAGATAAACCCAGGCCACGTGGACATGTGGACATGTTCATCCATGTGGGCTTTTGAATGACGCCCAGTGTCTCCATCCTCCTTTGTATTAGAAACTGCAGTCAAATAACAAGACGCAGCCAACTGCTTTTTATATCCATCTCGCAAAAGTTTAGATTATGTGAAGCTCCAGACCAGTAGAGTAATGTCCAAACAAAAACATATTAAAATACAGTTTAACACAGGGGTAATCTTTATGTAGGTACAGCATAAGAACTGAAAATAAATGGATTTAAACCAATAGCCATGTCATTATGGATTAGAAGGGACAGGTTTTCCACAACAAAATAGGATTTTTAGGGCTTCTTTTTATTAATTTCAAACTGTCATGCTCAACAAATAACTGACTAAAATAAGAATATTAAACCTATAGGACTGTATTTTGACAGTTCTCTTATTCATTCATTCAGCTCCTGAACCACTTTGTCCTCGAGGGGGTTACTTATCCCAGCTATGTTTCGGGTGAAGGCGGGGTTGACCCTGGACGTGTCCCCACTTCATCCCGGGGCTGACATATAGAGACGAACAACTAATCACTCTCACATTCACACTTATGGGCAATTTAGATTAACCCATGAACCTATTGGTGCATGTGTTTGAATGGTGGCAGGAAGCCGGAGTACCCAAGAGCACCCACACATATGCGCAATGCAAACATGTAAACTCCACATGTTGTATTGTCAAATATTTTGACAGTTTTAACCAAAATTTATTGACTAATTTTCTACATCTTGGTGGCTAAAATATGTCTATGTAATGATTTTTGATTGGATTAGATCAGGAACTCACATTATGTAACACACTGACTAGACATATATTTACCAAACTGACCTGAGTGTTTTCCCACAACTCATTCAAAGAATGCACAACCACATATTTCAGTACATCATTATGTCTTAGATGATCTAATATGGTAACTATGCCAGCTTTAACAGGTGTTTACTCTAGATGTTTAGAAATGTACTGCCCTGCTGCAGCAGAATTTATAATCCAACTATAGAAAACATTACAATATCATGTTCTTTTCTATTGCTGGTGTGTTTCTTTTTTTAAATCGGTCAAATCTACTTTCCAGTGACTGGACTGAAGCAGTTTTCACATTTAGTTTCATTACTTTATTTAAAATACTCACAAGTGTGAATGATTGAGCAATGTATGTAAAAAAAAAAAAACACAGAAAAGATGAACACATTCAGAAAATAAAATGTACATCATGAAGAACTGCAGTTTAAACAGTCAATACATTAAAGAAGTATAAATTCAGATCTTCTTGTTTTGTAGAATTGCGTTAGAATACAGTTATTACTGCACAGTATAAAATACAGAGGTCATCATTTCAGTAAAACATGGATAATGATAGTGCATCAAACAGCCACAAAGTTACATCCATAAAGCGTGAACAAAAGGGTCATGAAGCTGCGTCACGAACACTTCCACCTCAGCGCAAAGCCAGAGTTCAGACATAGTCCCTCCTGTCGTGGCCACTGGTGGCGACTGACCTGGCCTGGGAGTACACCATCCGTGAAGGGGGTCCGAACCGTTTCTCAGGCTCGGGGGGGCAGCTGGAACAGAGTATCCCCCCTCCGATGAGCAGGAAGGCGGCTGCAGCCCAGCCCAGGTACAGCGCCGCCCCTATCTCCCTCTTCTGGGCCTCGGGTGTCATGGGATTATAGAAATCCATGATGATGCTGTGGGCGGTCCACGACACCGGGATCAGCTCCAACAATGAGGCCAAGATGAAGGCGGCCCCCGCTGCTATCATCACCCTGGCCTTGGCGGACTCGTCGTCAACACAGTTGGTGCACTTTGCCCCTATGACAGCCACCAGGAGTCCCACGACCCCCACCACGATGGCGATGATGGTGAGGGCCCGGGCCGCCTGGAGGTCAGCGCTCAGAGCCAGCATGGAGTCGTGGAGTTTGCACTGCATGTGACCCGTGCTCTGGACCACGCAGTGCATCCATATCCCCTCCCAGGTGATCTGCGCCGTGATGAGGTTGACCCCGATGAACGCCGACACCCTCCACATGGGTAGAGCGCAGGAGACGATGGCTGAGATCCATCCCAGGACGGCCAGGCTCACCCCGAGGATCTCCAGTCCCGCTGAAGGCATGTCAACACTCTCCGGTATCCTCTTATCTGAGCAGCCGGAGGTTTGTGGAGCGAGTTTACTCTTCAGTCTCACAAAGGCTGATATAAGCAGCACATTTCTATAAAGCAGAAGGTGGAGTCACTTGGTTATTGGCCAGGGAAGTTCAAATTATCTTCTGCTCCACCTCATTTGAACATACCCCCCCCAAAAAAAAAAAAAAACAAAAAAAGAAAAAAGCCAGCCTTGGCGTGTTAACGGTCCCAGTTTAATCATTGAACCTCCGAAGCCCCGGTAGCTCTCCCACCTGTTTGGGTGAGGGGAGCGCAAACACAGCGCCTGTATATCTGAGGTCTGGGGTAGTTAAAGGGTAACAGACGTGGTGAAGATAAAGGACGATGAATGATTACAAGTGAGAAAGAATATCAACTCCTGCAGGTTCCTTGTGGATTCCTGACAAATGGTCCATCTCTCACTGGTTTATGTGACTCCCAAGTTGTACATGGGTGTGAACCATGAGTCATTTTAGTTGATTCATTTGTTATTATCTTTTACTCCGAAAACCTCCTAACACCAAAAGTGACCGGTTTTAGGGTTATCAAGGTTACATTTGAATGACAGTAAAAATCATAGACTTCAGAATGTGTTTCATTTACACGTAAAACAGAAACTAAAAGTTATCCCTTCAAATGAAAGCTAATAACATGCATATTGGACTAACTCCCAAACATAGCTTAGAAAAAAACTTAAAATAGTGTTTTATGGATTGTGATGATTAATTAAATGTACTTTATACAACCTAAATATTTACTAAAAAGATAAGAAAACTACATCAAAACTTAAATATCTGTCAAAAATTTAGTCAGATATACTAAATATTTCACAAAACTTAACTTAGATTTTACCATTAAGCTTAGGAAAGTATAGGATCCTGAGAGACGTGGAAATAATTGGGCATTTTCATCTGTAACAGTAAGTTTTTGGTCTGATGCACAAGGTCTGCAGTGAACACAAGCTTAATAGATGTTCATGTTTTGTTCTCATGACGATTGTGTTGCACTCTTGGAAACAAATCACTCAGTAGCTCAGGTCACAGTAAGAGGAAATGTTTTTGTAGCAGATGTACACACATGAAATATACATTAGAGGCTGTATGTCATTGTGGCAGTGATCTTAATATTGTGACAATTTCTAAATACTTTATCTTCTGACAACTGTTTATCATAACTGAAGATCATATTGAAGCCGTATACGTTTGTTTGCTGTGGAGACTCATTTCGGCAGTAATCCAAAAACCAGTAGAAATTCCATAGGCCTTTTAGTCAGTGTAAACAGGATGATGCTAAGGACGCTAATGGGAGTGTTAGCTTAAAAAATACATCATCCCTGAAGTGCTGTATTGCAGAAATAAACCTCTCCAACTTGACCCCACACAGAAATATGCATAAAGATAATGTATTTACATTTTATTCAATGTATGTTCACATAATGTCATTTCATGCTACCGAAATGAGGAATGAAAACATGAGCTAATGTAATGTTAAAAACTAACTTTACGTATTAGCTCATATGCTAGTATGCAATGTGGCCAAAAAACAGCTGTATTACTGGCATTTATGTAGTGCTTCTGATGTTTTATTTATAGGACTTTGTAGTCCAAACATATCATTTAGTCATATTTGGGCCTTCGAAAGTTAGCCCATAATAATCATTTTTCCGATGCTCGGGCATGTCCGACATAATGTCTATTCAATGGCTACAGTTCGGTTTGGATTAAGGATAAAAATAAGTTGGTTAATGTTAGGGAAATGGGGTTAAGGCAGAAATCACAGCAATGAAATGGGACATGTACCCTGGTGTGGTGTTTACGTCCACAGTCCTTGGTGGGTTTTGCTAATGTCTCCAGGTCCATGTCGCCACTTTGTGCCATCTGAAAGCTCACACTGACTTCTATCTGGTTCTCTGGGCGTCTACATTGACACTGTAGCAAGAATATATGACGACTTCGGAGCCAGAACAGGCTTGTTTTTACCGTTTCCATATAAAAGGTACACTTTGTACTTGAGGGGCAACCAAATGAAACAGACCGTTACATTGAACAAAATGTCAGATTCCTCCTGGACATTTTTGAAAACACTTGAAACAATTTAATATCACAAGTTAACGCAGCACAGAGCATGTTGTACATTACACCTTTAAACCAGTGTCTGCCAATATTGGCTAATCTGGCATCACAGTGGATTTTGTAATTTCTTTGGAAATAGATAGATGTGGAAAAGAATGAAGGAGGAGATGTTCTGTGGAAGTTTTGTCAAAACAGTAACAGACTGGGCGACAGTTCTGGAAATGTGGGAGTGTTAGGACCGTTTGAGAAGGAATAGCTGCGTCTTCTATCATATTTAATCAGCAAATTTGTAATCACTCATGCCAAGTTCCATGGAAGCTTTAGATAGGAGCTGATTTATTCTCCCAACCCAGAGTGTGTGTGTGTGTGTGTGTGTG
>JAPQRQ010000006.1:720374-731047 GCA_037367365.1 Apogon talboti
CTGCGATGGCGACTTATATGTGATTTCTTTGATGAGACTCCTCCAAATGTGTGAAAGGTGACGCAGATCTTCCCTCCTCATCTCCACAGGTGAACTGACCCTGGAGGAGTTCATCAGTGGAGCCAGGGAGCATCCCGACATCATGGACATGCTCACCAAGATGATGGACCTCACCCACGTCCTGGAAATCATCCTCAGGGGTCAGAGGAAAGCCGCCGCTGTGAACTGAACCAGACTAAAGTGGACTTTGTCTGAGATGACTTTTGGTGCATTTCCGGCGCCGGTGTTGAGGAAACTGTGTTTTATGTACGTGATGAGTCGACAGTTTGGTTGAACGGTCCCCCTGTGGAGATGTGGTCTCTCTGAAATCCAGCCAAGGGAAGCAGTGATGGTGTCCCCTTCCCTCTGCTTGTGCTGGCAGCTCAGGCGGCGCGTTGGGTTTTCAGGTTCACATCATGGACGGAGATGACGGCGCGCGAGACGGTGGATGAAGCACTGTGAGTTCAACGTTTAATGGGAACGTCACATGGGCCTCTTGATTCGAGGACGAGGTGAAGGTCAGAGCGTCTTATGTCCAGTGGACAGATTTGGGATCAGTTTCATCTCCAGTCTAAAAATATTTTGGATTTACCTGATTAGATATCTTGATGTGAAAACAGCTGCCAAACTCATTGTGAATCTCTTACAACAAGGCGTTTATTTCACTCCTTATGCCAGTGGATGACTACACACAAGTTGTGTTTGTATCTGTTTCGTGTAAGATTTTCATGAAAAATACGATTGGTTTTATAAAACACAAAACTGTTGTGAGTATCCATGTGTTTGTTTGTGTATAAATCACTATATTTAAGGTTACAATGTTGCCTTAAAATCAATACAACATTTTGGTTAAAACTGACTCCTTTTCTTTCTCAATACAAAAATAAAAGTAACTATTGCTTTTTGCAAGAGATTAAGATTCAGGACAAAACGTTGGGGTTTCTATTTCCAATAACACAGTAGGAGTGTCATTACTGGAGGCAAGGCAAATTTATTTGTATAGCACAGTTCATACACAGGACAATTCATAATGCTAGACAAGAATGAAAAAGAGACAATTCAAAAGCACACAATTACAATTAAAACATAAATAATGATCAATTAAAATAAAGTAAAAGAATGCAGATAGAATACTTTCAGTTGTTGTATACACAGTTGAACAGAGCTGTTTTCAGCCACATGGACCACATGATAAATATGTATTTTAGAGGTCAATGGTGAAAGAAGTACTTGGATGTTTTAAGTAAAAGTAGCAAACCAGTGTAAAAATACTACAGTAAAAGTCCTGCATTCAAAACCTTACACATAAAGAAGAATGTATAACTTATTCAGAATGACTATTTATCAAAGCGCTGATGTGTTGGTGGTTAATGTTAACATAAAGTTTTATAAATTGATTGAATATGCAAAGTAACATGTACTTAAGATACTTCCAATAAATGCAGTGCAGTAAAGAAGTACAGACTGTAAAGAGTCAAACTATAAATCTGCATAAAATGGAAATACTTAGGTAAAGTACAAGTAAATAATACTTAAGTACTGCACTTCAGTTAATCCTCTGCTCTTAGACAATGGGTCGCAGGAAAATATCAAGTTCAATAGGTGACAAATGAACTGCACGGATCCAGTATAATCCATGCAGAAGACTCTTATAGTTCAAGAACCCTCTACATTCAGATGAATATTTCTGCTCAAATACACCGCTGTGGCTGCTAAATTCTACATTTAAGCCTAGAAATGTGTTTTTATTATTTCCAAAGTGGTAAAAATGTGCATTCTGTGATTATAGCAGCACTTCTCTTTGATCCATTTGGGATGATTTGCAGTTTTCCTATGACACAAGACCAGAATTTGTTACAAAAATCCTATCAGTTGGCAGAGAAGCCAAATAAGGAAGAACTTGGTACTAATCGTACAAGTAAGATTTCCTTTAAAATATTATGTTCAAAATTCAACAGATGAACTAAGAGGTCTAAATATTGTCGGCCTTGGCTTCACCAGATGTGACGTGCTCAGTCTGTGGATTTAATCAAACCGTGTAACCTTTTCATCCTGAAGTCATTAAACAAAACCTGACCGTCAGCACGTTTAATGATTTATCAGTGGGTCATTTTGGTGCATACCGGTGGGTGAGACTTTATTTTGACCCGAGAGTAAAGGCAGGTTATGTAAATCAAATACAGATAAGGGTTTGACTCCACATAGCACCCACAGTGTTCTGAATCTATCGGATGATGCACTTGCGTAACGTCAGCGCTCGACCCACCCTGGTGGCATGTATAAATTCAATTCTGAGCCAGTCTGTCTTTGCACTGCACACGGCGTCCCACTATCCACCGCCACCACTACCCACACCATATCCAACCGGGACCATGCAGTCTGCCGAACCCAAATTCAACAAAAGCAGCTTACTCCTGGCTCTGAGACGCTACAGCGCCGTGGTCAGGGACATGGAGCAGACCGTCCTCCTGCCCAGCCTGCTACGAGACGTGCCCTCTGACGAGCTGTGGAACTGTGAGGCGGCTGAGGAGTCCTGCGGCGACCTCTATGACAACTACCTAACACTGAAGGCCATAAGGAACGCAGTGGAGAGCGGCCTCGTCTCCCTGGACGACCACAAGACAAAGAACAACGCGGCTCTCCACAAGACTCTGGAGCCTGCGTTGGACCGGGACGCCGAAGCCCTTTTCCACTTCCACCTGACAGGACTGTTCTCTGTGATGAGAGACCTCACCAAGAAGACTCAGACGCTCACGGAGAAATACAAGGACATCATTGGAATAGCAAATTAGAAAATATGTAAGATGTGTGGACATGAAAAAAACACCTGGACATCTCATGTCTAAAGGAAATGCAATAAACGTGCATTATTGGAGCAGAGTGTGTGTATTTTTATTTATGGCTCTAACAGCTAATAGGTTTTTTAGAAAACTTTTTTGAAAATTACCTGCTTTAGAAATGTCCTAGATCTTACAGTGATAAGATGAATTTGAAAACAACTGTGCTTATTGGTTTATGGTTTCAAGATTATATGATAAATGTGGGTTTAATACAGGTTTACATACATTTATATGTATTAATCTTACACTAAAAGGAATCATTCTCTCATTTCATCAAATTTTGACCCTAACTTTCACTAAATTTATTCTGGAAGAATTTTGCTGACAAGTGTCATTCTTTAACATTTATACATGTATATAAATATAGTAAGACAAAAGTGAATAACACAAATAACTAGCATAGCAGTTTCAAATCTTTTTCTAGTGGCACCAACATCGAATGATGATTAATATCAGGCTTCTCATCTGAAATTTCTATTTGATTATAGAAAAAAAAAATTCAAATCGTACATAGAATTAGACTGACTTTATACTGAACAGATGTGCAATTTCAGAGCTATTCATTTAACTTAAGTATTATAGTAGGTATACATGTTCAGTTCAGTAGTTGTATAATTTCTAATAGGGTTGATGTTTTGTGGGTTTCAAACATGTGCCAATTAATCATCTATTATTTTTTTCTGTTAGAAACTATTGTTATTGTACTGACCTTTAAAATTCTAAACATCTACAATGCATCAATCTCTAATGTTGAAAAAATGACAGAAATTCAGTCAGAAATAATTAATTTGGGTTTTCTTTATTATATACATTGCTCTATCTCACACAAAATATGACAGAATGATTTCACAAAAAGGCCATCCTCAACAGATGGGACTCAAAATGTTCTCTCTTCCATGTTTGCTCCCTCTAACCAGCTGCCAACCTTTAGCGCACGGGGCAAAAAGGCTCGACAATCTCTGCAAAGGTCTTCTTCTCTGATGAGACAAAGACGAAGAGAGACAAATTACATATAATCAAACATATCATGTTTTCAAGTTTACATGGTAGAAATTATTGCTCAAAGTCTTAAAATCTGCTGTAGGTTATGGTTGAAGATTCTAGTGTAAGTAGAATACATGAAGGACCAAATAATACCAGAGAAGAGAAATACATAAACTTACTTTTTTACATAGTGAGCCAGTATGTAGTATGTTGAACAGCATGGATCTAATACATGTGATAACAGTAATAATGTGCTTCCTTATGGCTCTAACAATTATTCCTTCTTTTTAATAATATCCATCTGTTCATGCCTCACACGGTGATGTGATTTTGACAGAGAGCAGTATGAAACATGAATAACCACCATCATCACCCCCCCAGATGTGAAATATGGCTTTCAAAAAACAAACCGGAATGCTGAAAATTCACTTACCCTTTGGTGCAAATTCCTCTGGATGGAGTTTGACATACTCGTTCATGTCTCGATCGAGTCTGGCGTAAGTGTAATTTTCATATTTTGTTAGATGGTAGCCGATAAACCAACCCATGGTGGCCAGCAGGAACTGTCGATGAACACCTAAGAAGGTTTAGACAGATGAAATCATTACATTTTAATTAGACAACACTTATTTACCACAGTATAAACATGCCACATTTAAACTTTCACTAAGCAGTATGTAGGGCAATACATTTCAACTGGAAAACATAATATAAATTTTAATGGTACTGGGTAACATTGATGTTAAATTGGATTATCAATTGTACTTTTAAAAAGGAGAGCACACTCACACTGTTTTGCATATATCTACCCATTAAGTACTACTATTGCTTAAGAGATGACGATGTTATTAATGTTTTCTGACAACGAAGCACACATTCACCTCAAACTTACTGCTGTTGCAAACCCCTCCTCGTCATTACATAATAATAATAATAAAGTTTATTTATATAGCATTTTTTACAGAAAGGCTTCACAAAGTGTTTTACAATAAAATCAGAAGTAAAACATAAGCAACAAAACACACAATTGAACACACAGGTATAAAAGAAAAAGATACAGCTGTAAATACAAACACAAGCATAATACATATGCATAATACATGCATAATATCGATACAGACTTCTGAAGCTTTGAAATAAACTGAAAGCTGCATATGTGTGATAATGACGTGCCCCTTCCTACAGAACATAAACTCAGGACTCTGACTAGCATACATGCTAACCTGATTTGATTGGCGGCCTGTGCTTAATGGCGTTATGGAGTATCGCGCTGCACCAGCCCATACCGCCCAACCACACCGAATTCCTGTTCACGATGCCCGGAGGAGGGAGACCCTTCGCCTCGTCTGGTACCAACCCCATTGCGACAAAAAAACTCCCCTCAGTTCGGATATTTCCCTGACCTCCCCGCTACCTTCTTCAGCTCATCGGCTATCACCTCTCGTAGGAAGTCAAGGACGCGCTGTGCAACTGAGAAACACGTCCGATCAAAAACACACACAGCTTTAGATCCACAATCGATGGTTCCGCTGGATATTTGTTTCCTAGCAACCGATGCGAGGAGGTAAAACTTTACATTTAGCAGCAAATGATTAAATTTAGGTTGACATTAATTGTTTTTCGTGGTACAAAATAACATACATATGGTATAAACATTGAAATAGCATTAGTCTGAAACAAGTTTTAGCTGAAAGTAGCAAAAGTTGCAAATAAAGCGATGGTCAGCTTTCATTGTATACACTTTAAATAATATGCTAGATATATACTTTAGTAATATTAACTAACCTGGCATATTAATATATTACAAGTATTGTACCCATTAAGAGTTACGTGTGTTTTAAGTACATTTAGTGGTAGAGGTAGTAACTAATTGGTCAGTATAATTGGCCTAACGCTAATTGCTTATCCTGGTCACTTTGATAATAATAAAGGTGTTTTTTTAATCATACTTGTGTAAAAATATACAGTCTTTGATCATAAATAAAGTATATTAGTCAGTTAGTCATTTTCTGTACAGATACACTAGTTTATAGAATATTTGCAGGATATGTTTATTCTCTCAGAAATGCAGGAAACTAAATCAATGTAATATTGAATAAACTATGCGCTGCTTTTGACAAACTCTAGTGTTCATGATGACATCATTGAAGTGCAGCTCTCTCCTCCTCTTCCTCCTCCTCCTCCTCCTCCTCCTCTTCTTCTTTCAGACAGGCTGCTGAGCTGCTGAGGAGACACAGCCACAGGAATTATGCCCTGCCCAGCAGTGGCTTTACCCGTTTGATGAGGTGACCTATGCATGCCAAGTAGTTGTAAGTCCGGGGATATCCCCGTGGTTTTGGTAAGTGCAAACTATTTTCCGGCTCGATCCAATGGGCTGACTTTCATATTTGCTGCCTTCATCTGCAGATTGTGCCAAAATGGCCAGAGTCACACGGTAGCCGCTAGTTGCTACTGTTGCTAGCTGCGCTCTTACAGCTCCACTTAAGACTGATAATTCACCATTATAGCACAGAAACGCAACGTGTTCTCCAATTGAATCTGTGGGATTTTCTGCAATTTTACTTAGCATTTGACTGCAAAATACAAGAAAAGGGCGGTGAAGGAAAAATGCGACATAGCCAAAGGAAATGTGCATCTATTTTGTACTGATTCCATATGAATTAACTGTATAATGTTGTTCATTTATATAAGACTGGTATAAAGGGAGGGGTTGCGCTGGTCATCGGGCAGCTCTTTGGGTTCTGTCAGATGTTTTTAATGAGGCATTAGTTATCACGCATCTAGGCCCCATTCACAGTCACTGGTATCGATGGAGATGCATAGGATTCTGCAGAAAATATGCATAATTCATCTGGTATTTCTTATTCAGATTAATTACATATACTAGTGTGTGTATGCCGCACAACAAAACTATTCAGACAGTATTGATCTTTACTTTTGCTTATTATCCAGTCTCTGTCAGCAACAGTTTCTAGGCTCCGTGGGTGTAAATCACTCCGAAATGGGGCACGGCCCCCGAAAACTGCAGCTAAGCAAAATATTAGGAAGTAGCTCTTGTGCAAATATCATATGATACAGATCTGGAACGGGGAGAAGAAGACTGTCTGAGAAATCAGATATGTTTACTTTGGGCTCAGTGTATGAGGCCTTAATATTAAATCCAAAATTGATTGACATTCTATATTATAGCATTTTATCGAATGAAGAAACAGCAGGAACATACTTCTCTTACTGTTACAAAATTTTGTCACTCTTTTGTTTCTTTTTCCCAGTTTAGCATGAGCATGGAAGATTATGACTACCTGTTCAAAATAGTTCTGATTGGAAATGCTGGAGTGGGGAAGACATGTCTTGTCCGGCGCTTTACTCAGGTTTGTGGGTAAATCTTTGCATATCATTTAAGAGACTCACAAGTTGCTAAGAGTATGTGTTTGTTTCTGCATTTTAGGGCCTTTTCCCACCTGGACAAGGGGCAACTATTGGAGTAGATTTCATGATTAAAACGGTGGAAATCAAAGGGGAGAAGGTCAAGGTATGTTGAGATTAAAACGCCCGTGTTTGACGTGGATTTTTTTGGTAGTTGTTTGGATGTAAAGTCGCTGATTTCCAGTGTTCTCTTTCAGCTCCAAATATGGGACACAGCTGGACAAGAGAGATTTCGGTCCATTACTCAGAGTTATTACCGCAGTGCCAATGCCCTCATTCTTACGTATGACATTACCTGTGAGGACTCCTTCAGGTGCCTTCCAGAGTGGCTGAGGGAGATCGAGCAGTATGCCAACAACCAAGTGGTGACTATATTAGTCGGTGAGAAAACCCGTACTCGAGCTTTATTTTTTTTTTTTTTTTTGCCATCAAGGTCACATAGCTTGGTGTGAGCCAGCGTCAGTGTAGTATTGAATTACTGAGCCCGAGGCAGTTTGTGAACGGATAAATAGATTGAATAGATGCAAAAAGCCAATGCGTCCTTGTTCATTTTTAAGTTTGATTTCTGTTAAATTCTTGTGATTTCTGAGGAAAGGATAATATCTGTCTGAAATGCGCACACACACACACACACAGAGCCTTTGCTTAAATCCCACACATCATACACACACACACACACACACACACACACACACACACACAGACACCTCCACATCCATCTGTCCCATGTACACCCACCGCCGTTCAAACAGACAATCTGTGTTGGGATGCTAGAAGCCAAATCCTTCATTATGTGCTGTCTCTGACTTATTTATCAATGACGTGAAAGATTAATTTTTGTTTATCTACCGTTTTAGGTAATAAAATAGATCTGGCAGAGAAGAGGGAGGTTCTCCGACAGAGGGCTGAGGACTTCGCCGAGGCTCAAAGCATGTTGTATCTGGAGACCTCGGCCAAAGAGTCCGACAATGTTGAGAAACTTTTCCTCGATCTGGCCTGTGAGCTCATCCGAGAGGCCAAGCAGAACAAGCTGGATAACAGCGATACTGCCCCGATGCCCGGCGAGGGTAAAACCATCAGTTACTTGAGCTGCTGCAACGTCAATTAGAGCCCCCGGGCCGTCACCAATCAGTAGCCATTGAACTGGAGCGGGCAGACGCCTCTGTCCGTCCGTCCATCCCTCTAAGATCGCCTCCTCTAAAGCCCTGTCATTTCTAGTCCCATGCCTTTTTAAAAACTATATAAGGGAGTTTTAGTCAACCTTAGTTTTTGGCCTTCCAGGAACAAGCATTTTAAGAAGCTGCCATTATGGAGAACATTGCCATCAATGCAACAGAACGTAAAGTTTGTCCGCCTGATGCATCCAGGCAACCTGAATAGGGCTCTGATTTGTCCTATTTATTCCTTTGGGAGTTTAAGCATCCATGTTCATTAATTATCAGTATTCACCAGCAGTATTATGTGAGTAAAATACCAGGTATTTTGTTACAGGTTCCACAAAGCTGACATTGGCGGTTATCGGTTCATGGTAACAGTATGTTTACATTCAGAACCTTTCTGGTTGAGACACACAAAAGGTTTTCAAACTTTCCCTTAAGTCTGTTGCACAATCATTTATATATCCCACTACAGTTACTGCTCTGAGAATTTACATACAAGCTGATTATATTAACCTCCATAATCTCATTTTCTGAGTAGTTTTTTGCACCTGTCTTTACAAACTGTGAAATATTGGTTCCCGATTTAGAACATTTGTACTTGCTGCTAAAATTATTTTTTTTTGTTAGTTAACATAAAGTAAAATACATATAAATGCTACGTTGAGACAGTATTCTGTGATGCCATTATTTTTTTTTTGTTTAGCATACTTGCGTTGTTTGTGACTAGTTGGTTGATATAATATGACTGAGTTGAACAGGCCTCTGAAACAGTTTAATCAGATGACATCTCCTCGGACCGTCGGCTGTTTCTTTTACCCATAGACGTGACTATTCCTGCCTTCGTTGTTGCTGTCTAGCCATGAAATGGTATCACTTCTTATTCGTTTGAAGAGATATGTTCATGTACTTTCGTATGACTTGTATTTCATATGCTTTTATTGTGAATTCTCTTGATTGTCCAGCATGTTTTGCCATAATGTGTAGTGTCTAACTTTATCTTTCATATATTTGCCATAACTGTAATGTACTGTATTGCACAATGCCATATACTGCACACTTTTTGTTTTGTAACATTTTGTCTTTTGTTGTACAACCACGTAGTACATCTTGGCACTTTGCTTTTATGTATTTTATTTTCAGTAATCCATTGGTTAAACTGGACGGCATTTTGTTTTGCCTTCGACCTTAGACTTAACACCTGTTACTTATTGATCATTTCTTTTATCTTGTCGAGAAAATATGGGAAATACAAAGGTAAACACTAATGGCTGTTGTGTTTCTTTTCCTTTCTGTGTACAAAGCAGTCCCGAGAAATGACTTCTGTATAACATTAAATAATTACAGTAAATATCTTTGCCATATGTTATTATTTGGTATTGAAGTTTGTGTGTTGGTTGTGTTGGGTTCACCCTGCAACAGGAAATAGAGGACACTTAACAGATTAATAAGGTTACAGTCATCTTTGAAGGCATATTATATCTCTCTCTGTCTCTGCTTCACTGTCCATGTCATTCAGTTTTTCAATAACTGCAGGCATATTTCTTCATCTTAAGCACTAAAATGTATGATAACCATGACCAAAGTTATGTGTCAGTTTGTTTAATTCAGTACTTATAAATAATAGAGATAGAACACCAAATCCTTCATATAGTGAGAAAACACAATATACATTGACATTCTCATGTCTCCCTATTTGACTCTATTATTAATATATGCATAACATAATACTGTATTCCTACAGCTACGTACCGTTGCCTTGTCTCAGGTTTCCAGGTAACATACAGCTGGATCGCTTTCATCCTGGGTAGATCACCATGGTAACACAGGCTGCATGTGTATGATCTGCCCTCAAGCAGGTTAACCTCATAGTATGAAAACCTTTACCCACCGACCAACATGACTGCCCCCACACGTAGCTTGAACCTTGACCTGAATTGTAATATTTAGAAATTATTTCCAAATTTTGTCCTAAGTCAGTTTATAAGTATTTTTAAGTGTTGTTTACATTTCACTTGACTACCACTATAAGTATTTAGTAAACACCTGTTAACTAAATACTTACGTATTTTTTATTTTAATGTATTTAATTCATTAATTTTTTTATTTTATTTTATTTCACTTTGAATTTTTTTTGGTATTTTTTTTGTTATATTTTATTTGTATTTTTATTTGTATTTATTTTTTATTCTTATTTTTTACTATGTACTATTTTATCTGTATTGTT
>JAPQRQ010000006.1:740271-750793 GCA_037367365.1 Apogon talboti
TATGTGCACACACACACACTCCATTTAGTGAGTGAGTCCTTTGGTTTTGCTGTAGAATGAATCAAAGGTTCAGATGAAACTCCACTGAAAATGACTGCGGGTCATTTTGACCCACTGATGGAAGTATGGGGTAGTAATACAAAAATGACAAGTTCATAAAAATCCATAAAAGGTGAGTTAAAACTTAAAATGGTATGAAGTCAATGACATGCTTTTGAGGAATACCTGGAAAATTAAATAATAACTTTTCATCACAAAGTTATTACAAAAAACCCCAACCTCACCGGGTCATTTTTGACCCACTTATGCATCTAAGGCTTAAAGTAATGTGATAAAACCCTTCAAACGAACACACAGGCTTTCTTTTGGAACTAGCTGTTGCTCTTTGAGTACTTTTCACTCAGCTACAGATAATCACATCAGTGCTATCACTTTCACCGTCCCTTTTCTACTCTGGAATTTACATAAGAAAGATCCCTCGCTGCACTTTTTTACACTGTTTTCATCACTTCAGCTCTTAAATGAGTCGCCACTTCACCTCCACATGGAAGAGCGGATACATTCCTTCAGTTATTCATGACAGAATATGTTCATCTGGAAATGTGGGTTCATAGATGCACAGTAACTTCCATTTGTTGTGTCTTTACCCTGAATTCCAGTGTTTTAGTTACTCAGATTCTATGTACATTTCTTTATGAGGTGCTTTTTTTTTTTTTTTTTAGTTACTCTTCCTAAACTACAATATTATAGAATAAAAGTACCTTACTGCTCATATATCATCATGCTCATTATATTTTGTGTGCACATTGTTTCTTTTTTAGACTTTAACCACATGTATAATCATACATATATTCCGTTTTTTCCCAGTTCACAGCAGTTTCCATTTGTCCCAAACAATTTTATATCTAAAAATAATGGGTGTATAATTCATTTTCATGGAGAGCTGCAGGTCGAGGTGAAGCTGTAACTCCTTTTCATGCAACTAAAAGAAGTAAAAATGTATGTTAAAGTAAGTATATATATTCTCTGTTTCTATATGTTCTGAACACGTGTATTATTATAAATAAAACGGTGGATTCATGTGGAATTTAAAGCAAATTGTTACAAAAATGTCTGTAAATTGTTAATACAGACAGTAAAATTGTGACTTACTGTGAATAGTTCAGTTTTTTTTCCCAGCTCTTTCTGCTCTTAGCACATTTGTTACATAAAATAAAGAGGTGACTAATAGAAAAACATGACTCTTAAAAAAAAAACGTAAAAATCATTATTTATTCTACATGTATTGTACAAGTACACGTGGAAATAAATACTATAATTTTACTCCTGCATGTAAAATTATCCATGTGATTAAAGTGTAAAGCTGATAGAAATGATGTGCACACAAAATATGAACAGTAATGTATATTTTTACTGTTTAGTTCAACGATTTCTAACATTTCAGTCACTCAAATTTATTACAAATGTCACTTCAGTGTCTGTCTCCTCTCAGCCTCAACGTCTTCAAAGATGTTTTTCAGTTTTTAATATCATGCGGTTTTATGTGATCAGAGTCTGAACTGTAACATGCACTTTTATTTAGTGTTTAATCATTTTTAAGACTTAAGACACTCAAAATCCATCAGAAATTTACCTAAATGAGTCACTGCCTTGTCTCATTGCATGCTTTTTATGTATGTTTTGTCAATTATTCAGTCTTTAGCTTAAATTAATACATGTGATTCTATGTAATCAGAGTGTTGGAACAGATACAAATGCAAAATATGCACAGCGGGGTACATTTTTACTCTTTATTCTATCAGTTTTAACACTAAAGTCACTCAAAGATGCTTGGAATTCTATGTCAATGAGTCAGCGCTTCACCTCAAATGGCACTTTTGTATGAAGAGACATGTTTTTTCTATTTGTCACCTCTATTTTACATTTAGGACAGATAGAAACTACTGAATATAAGCACACCAAGTCACAGTTTTACAATTTTCAGCATTTTTGTAACAGTTCACTTGAAATTCCATGTAAATCAACAATAATAAATGTGTTCAAGACAAATAGAAACACTTAAATTAAGTTATATATTTATTTCTTATATTTCTGCCATTCAAATTCACTAGACATTCCATGTAAATGATGAACTGCTTCACCTCAACCTGCAATTTTGTCTGAAAATCAGTTATACACCCATTGATTTTAGATCTCAAACATGTTTCTAACAGATCCAAACTGCTGAGCCCTGGGAAAAACTTAAAATATTTGCAGTAAAATACATATTTTGTGTCTAGTTTAGCCATTTCTAACATTTCCATCACTCCAAATCCATGTGTCACTTCTTTTTTTAATGTAATAAATATGTTTGGGACGTATTTAAAACACCAGAATAAATCACTGCCTCATGTCTGCCTGCATTTTTGCTAGTTTTTCAATTATTCAGCTCTTAAATTTTAATAAAAATAGAAAATATGCACAATGATCTCCACTTTTCTTGTCTAGTTTAATAATTTCTAACACTTCTGCTGCTTAAATCCACTAGAAATTCCATTTAAATGAATCACGGCTTCATGTTAACAAGCATATTTTGTATGAACACACTCTTTTTTTTCAGGTATTCACCTCTTATTGGTAAATAATACATATATTTGAGACAAATAAAAACATATATTCATAAAAACAGAAAATATCTTGTCTAGTTTAACAATTTCTAACTTATCCTTGTCAAAAAATTCACTTGAAATCCATGTGTCACCTCTTTAGTTAATATAATAAATATGCTTGGGACGTATTAAAGACACCAAAATGAATCACTGTTTCATGTCCGCCTACTTTTTCATGAAGAGACACTTTCTTCAGATATTCACCTTTAATTAATTTTAAGTCATAATTGTATCTGGGACAAATCGAAACTAATATATACTGGGAAAAGCAGAAAATATGTGCAGTGAGGTCCACTTTTCTTGTCTCGTTTAACAATATCTAACATTTCCATGACTTAAATTCACTTGAAATACAGGCGTCACCTTGTTTTTTATTAAAATAAATATATTTGGGATGTATCTAAAACACCAAAATGAATCACCACTTCATGTCTGCCTGCACTTTTGCATGAACAGACACTTTTTACACATATTCAACTTTAATTCATTTTAAGTTCTAAATGTATTTGAGACACATAGACACTAACATACTGTATACTGGTAAAGGCAGAAAATATGCACAGTGGGTTAAATTTTTTCTGTGTAGTTGAACAGTTTCTAACATTTCCACTCAAATTGACATGAAATACATGTATCACCACTATTTTTTATTAAAATAAATATCTTTGGGACGTATTTAAAACACTATAATAAATCACCGCCTCATGTCTGCCTGCACTTTTCTATGAACAGATATCTTTTTCACATATTCACCTTTAATTACTTTTAAGTTATAAATGTATTTGAGACACACAGACTCTAACTTATACTGGTAAAAGCAGAAAATATACGCAGTGAGTTAAATTTTTCTTGTCTAGTTTAACCATTTCTAACATTTCCATAACTCAAATTGACATGAAATACATGTATCACCACTTTTTTTATTAAAATAAATATCTTTGGGACGTATTTAAAACACTATAATAAATCACCGCCTCTTGTCTGCCTTCACTTTTCTATGAACAGATATCTTTTTCACATATTCACCTTTAATTACTTTTAAGTTATAAATATATTTGAGACACACAGACTCTAACTTATACTGGTAAAAGCAGAAAATATACGCAGTGAGTTAAATTTTTCTTGTCTAGTTTAACCATTTCTAACATTTCCGTCGCTCAAATTCACTTGAAATTCCACTTAAATGGAGATAAGTGCTGGCAGCGTCACAGTCTGGCCGCCGCACACATCCTCCATTGTATTCACTGCTGGCCGAGAAACTTCCTGTAAACGCGTTATTGTTTACAACAGAAGTTTCATACCCGGCATTTCTTAAGTTCAACATTTCTTCTGGCACACTGAGCCTGAACTGCACTTTATTCCCCTTTAATTTAACAGCTCCGGCAGCTTTTCTAGTTAAATCGACTGTTCATTATTGAGACCCATTTTACGAAGGGGCTGTGAGGTGCAATTTAATGAATCTCTGGCACAAAGCTCCCTTTCACTGCCGGCCGAAGAATAGAGGCTATTTAGACCCTGTAGGGCTTTATGTCAAAGGCAGCCCATAATAGTTGTCAGGCCAGGGCAGAAATTCCCACTGGCCTGGGAATGCACTAGAAATCAACTTTTGCCATGAGCAGATTAAGACACAAGCAAGCAGTTGGGAAGATTCTCCTAAATGGTGGCATCTGTTTGGGCACAAAGATTTTCCCACAGAAAGAAGCTTTTCTGGTTTTACTGTATGGGCTCGATTTGGCCGCTGGGTTTGATTCGCCGCTGAAATGAACTGTAATTAGATAACAAGTTAACTGCTATTTAGGCTGATTTGACTTTATGTGAACCTGACCTGTGGTTCATACCTTTTTAACTGCTTTAACACCCCACCCCCCACTGTTACTGTTGTGTCAGTTCCAAAATATTCTGTTCTCTATTAAACTTTTCTTTGATAAAGTAATTTATGTTAAATATTTTTATTGAGCAATCAGGTGTAGCATATATGATAAAGTAATTTATTACCATTTATTATGACATACACTGCAAATTATTTGGTTCAAGATAAAAAATAAACAAACAAACTTAGATTTAGAAGTGTTATACCTTGTTTTAAATTCTTATTTTAAGCTGTAGACATGCTTATTCTTTATTCTTTTTTATTTATTGATCTTGCTGCATGTTCTGAGTGCCTTTTTCCTCAGATTTTGTGTTTTTATCTAGTTTTTTGACACCCCTTTTTTGCAGTGAATCCTCTGTATTTTGTATTTTATCAGTATAAATCCTGTATTTAATTGACTGATTGTGTAGATGTTCATAAAAGCTCAGATTAAAGTTGAGGGTTATTAAATCGAAAACAGAGAAAACTGAAGAAAAAGTGACTTTTTCAGCAAAATATATCAATAACTGAACGTAAACCAAGTGTCTCCTTCCACTGTCACTGATCAAACTGGTGATAAATGAGGGTGAGTGAAGATGACGGTGTTTCCACGGTAACTACGGAGCCTCTGAACGTCCAAATGGGTCATATCTGATGACCATGAAAAAACGACAAACTGTATTTTACACTAATTATTGACATGTATTGATAGGATTAGAGGTTCAGAGGGTTATTAACCATTTTAGATCAGTAGATGGTTTTGGTCGTCGGTGTCTGTTTGGGTCTTTAAGGGTTAAACCTCCACATGTGATTATTTTACACAAATGTACTTTTTTTATATTGATTGTTGACAGTATTCGGCATTTTGCATCAGTTTATCTTCATTTATCAAAACTTTTTCATATATTTTCTTTAAGTAAGTGTAGTCTTTGCTGTATTTATTTTTTTTTTGCAAATAAGATCCATTTAACCCTTTAAAAAATACTTTGCAGGCTGTGGTTTGCAGAGATGTTTCTAAGTGCTCCGTCCAAGTGGGTTTTTCAGATTTGTCTGCACAGTGTTACAGTAATCTCCTCCTGTTTCATGAAAGAGCTTTTCCCTGAGAGCATACACAAACAGTTAAACTAGAGGGGGGAGTTTTGACAGAGGTTATTGTCTTCAACTCAGCAGGGAATTCCAGACAAATCCCTCTTAGATGCAGGTGGTCGGGGCACAAGCAAAGAGTTAAGTCCTGCGGTCCCTTTGCTCCTCCTCTTTGATGTTCTGACATCATTAGTCCGGCCCCCTGAAAGATCTCCTCGCCTTCCCCCGAGTCCGTCACTTTCTACTTCTGAAATGTTTACAGCAGGAACTTGGTGAGCGGCGTTCAGGACACAGAGTGTTTGTCAGGAGAAGGGGGGAAAAAAAGACATGCTTTGAAGAAACTTTTATTTTTTGGGGGGGTTCAGGGGATCACAGCGGGTGCCACAGGTGTAGCCGCTGGGCTCGACAGAGTAATGGCTGTTCAGACTGCAATCATGAACCCTCAGTTCATGAATTTCTGCTTCCCTGGTTCTGTGATGGAGTATGACATAGAGAAAAGTCTGGATGGAAGTCTCTTGGGTGAGGCAGAGAATGATGAGGACTACAAAGAGACCACTAGGGACCTGCTGAGCTTCATAGACTCGGCCTCGAGCAACATCAAGCTGGCTCTGGACAAGCCGGTGAAGTCCAAGAGGAAAGTCAACCACCGGAAGTATCTGCAGAAACAGATCAAAAGGTGCACCGGCATCATAACGCCGGGGAATGTAGCCGAGGCCCCGGTGAAGAGACAGGGCTCCCCCCTGGCTCAGCCCGGCCCCTTACACAGCAAAACCCTGCCCAAGCGCGATGGGGTCCACGCCAACTTACAGAGCAAAAGCCTGGCAGCCCTCTTCAGCCCAGTGCAGGACGTGAGGGGGGAAAAAGCCAAAAAGCCGCCCCTGAGGCACCGCAACCTGCCTCCGTCTTTCTTCACCGAGCCTGCCAACTGCTCCAAAGTCAGCTCCACGTCGGGGATGACGCTGAAGGACTTGGAACGGGGGAACCCTGAGGCCGTGGACTTCTTCGAGCTCTTGGGCCCCGATTACAGCAACATGGTGACAGAGCAGGACCTGTACCAGAGCATGCCGGTCCGAGTGCAGCCCGCCGACGTGGGAGGCCTGGACCCGGCTTCCTACGACGCCCACCATCTAGTCGGGGGCCTCCTGTACTCGGAGCCCTGGAGTAACTGCACCGGGGCCGCTGCTAAGAAACACGGGGACAGCCTGAGAGCGGGCCCCCCCCAACCCCCCGTCTTCTGTCACTCTGAGGCTGCATCCGGGCCCGTGGAGGACAACACACTGTGCACTTTGGCCTTCCCCAACTTCTTCACAGACTGTTCCATACCTCAGGTCACTTATGATTTAAGTGGTGGATTTAACAGAGCTAGTTATTCATCTCTATGAGACACTGACTCTTCTGTGGCGTAGAAGTGATGTCATACGTTTAACTGTAGTCCAAGAGAGTTCGCTGTCGTCGTGTGTATTGTTTGTGTGCTGCTGAAGTCGACTCTCACCTCTTCTCCACCATGGTGTGTGTGTGTGTGTGTGTGTGTGTGTGTGATGTGACTAACACACACACACACACAGAAGAAAAGCAGGTTCTTCTATCATAAAACATGTGCAGCAATAACCCATGGACTTTTCCACATCCCACTGCATTTGATTCTCTTCATCTCAGATGCATCGAGCTGCACAAATAGTCGCCGGTTCAGTTCAGTTCACTTATCGCTAGCAGCTGTTATTGTAGATCTTTTGACAACTCATGCTCATATAGTCTTCCAGAACGGCACTTTTTATCCCCCTTCTGTTTCCTGTTGATGTCACTTCTGCGCGGATGTATAAATGAAAATCTCATTTGCCTGAAATTACGAAAACATGACGCCGCCATCCGAAAAGACTTTTAGACGAGCGATTTAGCATTTGTATCTGTTTTTTTTTTTTTTTTTAAAGACTATAATGTATCTAGCCATTGTAAGACAATAAAATAAAGCTGGCCTTTATTATTCTGACAACAGTGTCCATGTGTTTTTCTATTCGTTGCTTATTATCGGCGGCGAGACGTAACCTTTAAATACAATTGTGGGCTATTTCTACAAAGTTGAACTGTGTTTCTTGCACATAACACATAAAAGCAGTAATATTTATATAATAGAAAAATCACATCTGATGCACTTTGCCGTAATAATGACATAAATGCTGACACACAGGCGGTAAGTCGAATTTTAAGTAGGATATTATCTATTAATTGGATTACATCGCTGGATTATTAATGCATTAGATGATGAAGGTGTTCCTTGTCAGAGCATTATGCAAGACTGTGCACCGAAAATACAATGCTGATTTGTACAGCTGTTGTGTTTTGTTGTAACGCGTTGAATTTGCTTCCTTAAGGTGACACAGTGCATGTCTAATAAATACAATTCTTACTGCGCTTCATTCATTTAGCACTTTTATATTTCAGGAAAACAATGGTGGATAGATTAATATGGTCTAAAAATACGGAGAACATCCTTCATTCTAATTAAATACATGCTTATAGCAATAATATACAATATGAATATACAATAATTAAAAAGTAACCACACACATCATCACACCTGTTTACTGCAGACTTGTCACTTTGTCATTTACCTCTATTTTAACATGTATTAAGTCATTTATCAGTTGTTGCTTTATTTTACTTTATATAGTGCTTGTCTGGCTCATTTAAGCTTTAGGCATCAATTTCCTGCATAGTTGCATTTTTGCATGATTTTATTTAACTTTTTTTTCTACAATATTGCCTTTTAATTTCAATTCTTTACATTGTCTTGCTCAGGTCTGTCTGGTTTCTATGTTTTACTGTCAAATTCAATGTGTGGCCAAGGGGCAACAGTTGGAAATGAGTATAAAAACACACAACAAAGCAAAAACATCATACAATAGATACAGAGTGGAGACTTTCTGACACCCTGAAGACAAAACTAAATATTCCTGTAAACACTTAACCTCTGAAAACACATTCACAGATTGTGCAAGATGGTAATTGTTCATAATTTATTCCTTATCTTACACTTTCCTTACCATCTTTTATGCTGCCTCCAGTATTTTCTCCATAGCATATCTTTCTCATATGAGATCTGTCTGTAGATTTTAAGGCCAGGGTTCTCCCCAGGAGCACACATTATTATCTCCCTCTGCTGGCTGCTTAAGGGTCATTCATTTACCTTCTAATGCCGACTGAAATCTCATTATGGTCAAGTATCTGGATTTAACTGGAGCCTGGTAACGTCTCATAGGAACTGACAGTCAAACTCAAGCAGAATATATAATTTTTTTAGATGTATTGATGCCTTAAAAGGGGGGATAATGGTTATGATATTAAATTTTTTTAAGCAATAATCATATATGTAGTTATTTTTTCCAGTGGTTTGTGATATCCAGTGGTTTTAATGTAGATCAGGAGTTACAGGTGCAGAATTTTTAATTATTTGATTAATTCTTCCTACAGTTGAATATTTCTATCTTTCTGACTGTGCATTCTTTGCAACAATACACATGTAGCCAACACGCACACTGTAAAAGTTTCACATGTGCACATTTTTTAGAAAGGCATCTGCTCAGCACTCTCCACTTGTTCACAGCTTCACTTCAGATTCGCTTAACGACAATCATGCCATTTCTTGTTGAAACCGACACGAAGATATTGAGAGCTGTTCTCGCCTCGTTTCCATTTAGTGATCCACTGTCCAATTTTCAATCAAGGAAAAAAAAAAAGAACCTGGCAGAGGACCATAAATGTGTCGACCCATAGGTAGTTGTTTAATGCCGACACTAGGTGGCAGTAATGCTCTATTGAAACCCTCATTTCCACCACTCCCATCAAAACACAAAGTCATCCCAGTCTAATGTGTGAGATTATGTATGAAACAGTGGAGAGCCTGTGAGTGGCACTTTCCATAAAATAAACCTGTCGTGAATTTACTATGTTGCATACAGTCCTTTGGGGGTTCCAACCAATCAATTCCCACCCACTTGCAGTTAAATGGTTACTCCCATATTATAAAATAGTGTGCATATGACGCTTATATCGTCTGCCGAGTTGTCCTTATCTCGTTGTTTGGCACTAACCTATGTCCAAACATAAGCCAAAACCAGAGCCAGGGTCAAAAGCGTTCACATTCATTACTCAGGTAGAAGTACAGATACTAGGGTTTAAAAAGGCTTCTGCAGAAGTTGAAGTATCAACACATGGAAAAGTGTAAAAGTACTGGTTTCAAAACTACTTAAAGTATAAAAGTAAATGTAAAGGGAAAAAAATGCCATTAGGACAAAAGCTTAGGGGGCCTATATTGCACTACCCCACCTCCCCAAAAAACATTTTTCTAAAGGCCATAATGACTATAATGTTCTATTAAAATGTTAATGTTGAAAAAATTTGGGCTGCACTAGGCTACCTGTTTCAGCCGCTTATATGACTGTTGAAAATTAACACATTTGAGTACAATGCAAATACATTAACCCTTAAGCCCCTGACGTGTCTGTGGTGAGCGTTCCGAATGTATGATGTATTTTAAATATTCATAAAAATTCAACCGTTTGCTCAATGAGGAAAATGTCCAAACATGCTAATAGAATAGACCTTGTTCTTTCCATAGACATGTGAGCATGCTCAGTACACCCTCCCGCTGCATGTGGAATGGGGGGTAAAACACAGAGCAGTGAGTGAGACCGACTCGCTATAAAAATAGACAGTTTGAGCTTTTTTTTTTACCTTTTACTTGTTGTTTTTTGTTTTTACTGTTGTTTGCATTGTTGTGGTGATTTTCCTTTAATTGTTTTACTGTATTTTTACCAAGTTTTGACCCTGTGACTGCTTTTTGTAGTTCAACCAGGTGCCAAAAGAAAAAAAAAGAGCCCCAAAACAAAAACTACTGGGCCAAAATTCAAATACCTGTTGTTGTTCAGTGTGTTCCAGTTCACAG
>JAPQRQ010000006.1:766533-777190 GCA_037367365.1 Apogon talboti
ACTGTTCATGCAGAGGTGGACCTTACAGACCCTGTAGACCACATTGGACCTGAGACTGTTGACTCACTGGAACTGTTGCTGCCACTGTCTTGTAATGTTGCGGAAATGACCAAATATAGTCACTTGCACAATAAAGGGCTTAAAGAGGAGGATCTCGCCCAGTTTTTAGTCAGAGGAACTAAGACGGCGATAAATGTTGTCCTTTTATGTCCCTGTTTGCTTTGGCAAGAACAGTAAAGCTACTCATCATGATTAATATTAACCGTAGAGATGGAGAAACTGCACTTATTCAAGTAGTCATCTGCATTCGCATTAAGAAGTACCTTGCGCTTTTAAAACAGGTTCTCGTCCAGGGAAGAGCACTTCTCTCCACCGGCGATATTAAATGAGCAGACTTTGGAGCTCGCACAAAAATAATGAGAGCTCAGAGGCAGGTGTATTTTATCATGACTGGGAGACATTTAGATGTTAGGGAAACTGACTTTCTATCAGTCTTGGTCAGTGCTCTGTCACAGGACATTTTCACTTTTACCAAACTGTCTGTTGGGGTTTGTCTGGCTCTGCTGACACGGTCTTTGTTCTGTGGGCTGTTATATCAAAAAGAGCAGGGGGGTAGAGTAATGCAGCTCCCCGAGAGGTGAGCCTTTTAACCTCGGCACAATAAAGTGAGGCATCACCATTCAAAGGCCCGCTCTACAGTCTGTACACAGTAATCTGTTCAGTCATGCGTCACTGTCACCCACATTCTCTGTGCCATCACATTTCTGTCTTGTCGTAAATACTTCAATCACAGCATGTCTTCCCTCGAGGAATAGCACTTTCTTGAACCGGAGCGGAGGCCGGGGCAGTTTCACATTCCAGCCAACAGCTCATCCATCAGACTGAGCAATAATGGCACCTTCTGTGTCCTTATTAAGAACAGTTTTCATAAGACGCAAAGGACTTGACTTTGTGTGAACAACAACACTGTGTCGAAACACTCGGCCCAGTGCGCCGCGTTCCACGTGGTTTAACTGGAAGTAGAGAAAATAGACGCTCTTTAACATAAAAATCGGGGATAATGGACAGGAAGTAGTGAAGTAATTATAGTAATAGCATTGTAATGACTGTGTAATTGGCAAAATGATGTAAATAATTGTGCACTATTCACAATATATGTAGGGAAACGTAACATAAAGGCACAATGATTTAGTAACTTTATGGGAATATTTGTCACTATATGGTCACCTATTACATGTGTTTAATGGAATAACTGTATTAAAAATCCAGGTCTCCCTCCAAAAGGAGGTTTAATCCCCAGGGTTCCTCCAAACTATAGATAGATAGATAGATAGATAGATAGATGATTAGCTCAAATTAAAACAAGCAGATAATAATCAAAATGTGTAAAATAAAATTTAAAAAATGTTAAGTACTTTTATATAAAATAATTACAAGTACAGTAATGGCTGAAAGATATGAGTGTATTAATTTTACGAACATAAGAATATAGAATTAAATGTAAATTTTTTTCTCAATACAACAGGCTACTATCAACATTACTTCCTGATATATTCAGGTTCTACTTCATATTTTACTTTTTTATCCTGTAAAAGCCCATCCAGGGATAATGCCAGTTAGCATTAGCTCCAAATACTCTGATCCATACGTGAGATATGCATCTAGAATAGAATGGAATAGAATTGAATAGTGTTTGTCGTTGTGTATTCAATAAAATTAGGAGTGCTACTCCAGTCAGTGCAATCAATGTAAATTTAAAAAAAAGAAATACATCAGAAAATAATAGAGAAAAAATAGAATTACAAAAAACTAAAATAAGAAAATAGAATATAAAATTTAACAAAAGTAAATAAGAATAGTACTGAATTTACTAAATGAATATTAGCAATATTAACAGCGCATATCTATGAATGTCTATAGAAAATAGCGCATTTGTATCTGAATAAATATTGACCAAAATATTGCATTGGTTTGTAAGAACAGAGGGTTGTTGTACGACTTATGACCTTGAAATTCATCTTCTATGGCATTGTAAAGATAAAGGTAAACCTGTACAACTTATGCGTCATCTGGAACTGTTGTAAGTTTATGAAATAACACTGAGAGGAATCAGGAGAAAGTCTGACGTTGATGATGGTTGCTGTGGTTACAGTATCCAACCTACAGCCGTTTTTTACATGCACAGTTGTATCCTGGTTATGAGGCTCATCCTGGTTTTGATCATATTCAGCATATGGCTAATCTGGATCCTCATATCCCTGTTTACATATTAAATACTAGTGTCCTGGTTACTCATTACAGGTCTGTGATGTTCACAACATGATGTGTTCATTTAATCTGACATTTCTGTTGCTGCTGCCTTAGTTTTAAAGTTGCTGTGGTTATGGTTTGGTTTATAGCAGACTTAGATCTATTAGACGACAACATCACATTGTGGATTTGTCTCAGAGGTTGGTAAACATGTCCTCCAGCTCTTATTTTTCCTCCTTGTCTCCACGTTGCACAAGGAGGATGATGATGGCAGAGGGTCATCCTGATGGTTTTAATCTTAATCCACATCATAATGTTTCTGTCATGTTTTCCACTGTGACTTGTAGTGTTTGTATCGTTAAAAAGACAGCCAAAATATATATATTTTTTACCCCAGACTTGAGCGTTCAATATCCTGGAGCTTTTTCTGTGTAAATCTGCCGAGTTTATTACATTTTTTTATCACCAAAAAACAAAACTCCATGGCGCAGTAACTCCAGAGGTCAGATCCTTATGTTTGTAATTCTATTATTCCATTTTAGCTCCTTTACAGTAATCCACAACTGTCATAAACCACAATGAGGTGTATACATGTAACAGTATCCTACACACTGTTGAAGTAGAGCTGGTTTGGAGCATCTGGATTTCTCTGAAACTGGGATATGTTAACATGCACAAACACAAAAATAGGATGTTTAAAAAAAACAAAAACAAAAAAAAACAGCATCTGGGATACTGATGTGCCTGTAAACACAGTCGTAGTTAGGTTTAGGCACAAAACTTAGCTAGGGATAAGAAAATATTATGAAATGGACAATAATAAGACATATGCACTTATGCACTTATTACACAGCATGTAAATCAACCAGTATTGCAATTTATGTTAATATGTATATAATATTTAAATATAAACCTAAATTTATATAAATACTTATTTTTTTTCTTTATATTTTATTTTTCACAAGTGTATGGTTTTTCTGCACTTTTTTGTATTTGCTGCTGTCAACTGACAAATTTATCCAAAGTGGAATCAATAAAGTCTGTCTTAGCTTATCTTAGCTTACCTTAGCTTACCTTAGCTTAGCTTATCTTATCTTAGCTTAGCTTCCCATCTTATCTTAATAATTTGTACCTTTACATGTGTTTTCCTATTATTAAAAATAAACAAGTGGTGCCAGGCACAACAAACCCCACCCCCAAACAAAGAAACAAACAAAGAAGCAAACTGAACCAATGAAAACCCCTTTCCTCCCCTTCGGGGGGGGGCGGGGTAATACATTACAGTCTATTATTACCCACAATATGCACTGTTATCACTAAGCAATAACCTGGTTAGAACTGTGCTAATGACAGAGTCATGATATGCTTTATTGTCTAACTATTATTATTACCAATGATGTACAGTGTTATTAAATCACTGCTGTATTTTCTACTGACATCATACTGTGTATAGTGGACTTATACGCGCTTGAAAATGCGAAAATATTGTGGTTGTATCATAGTAACGTACAAGTGGAATGTAACATGAAATAACTTGAATAATCTTGAATCATGGCTGCACTGTGTGGTGCAACTTTATTACAAGAAGTTCTGCATGACAGCGTCAATGAATTATTATTCGGCTCTGGTGTCAGAGCAATGCGCTACAGATGAATGGCTTTACATACACCAAAAGGTCATCTCATCTGAGAAAGGATGGGACAGCACAAACCAAATCTGCACTTTTTAAAAAGAAACACAATTATTTGCGTAGTAACACTTTACAAACGGAAGAAAACGTCTTTGTCAATACATGATCACGAGGATGAGCAATGCATTTGATGTGATTGAGGCGCAAAAAAGAAACCAAAAACTGTCTGTTTATTATCATATTAGAAATAACTGTCTGTCTTTGGCCTCGTTTAGTTGCAAAAAAGAGGTCGGCCCGACTTAATAAATGAGAAAACGCAGATCTGCCTCCGGTGAAGAGTCGATAGGAGCAATAAGCACCAGGATAAGAAAAGATGCATTTGTTTCTCAGTCACATCACCTCACATTTTTTATGGGCGGCTCTTCACCAGTAGAAGCGGAGTGATAAATCTGAGACTGAACATGTGACTCACTGGCGGAGTCGCTCAGCTAATAGATCACAGCATGACACACGTCTGGCCACACTTGTGCTCAAAATTATTTCACCCATGGATGTTGCTGTCTTGCATTATGCTAAACAGTCCGGCCGATCACCGCATCGCATGCACGGCCATGCCCGCTGTTGTCATGGAAATCATTTTTGACTGGATGGTGTAAACCAATTAAAATCTATGCACATAAGCCTAATTTACCCGCCGAGCTGATCCTAGTGGCTTTTGCTGTTGCTGCAGATGTTCAAGGGAGGATTTGGGCTGTTTTAATGCATTCATGCCCCCGATGCTTAGACTCTGTCGTCCATAACCATCACATCCCTGCAGCTCCTCATTTGTGGTCTGATTAAAAGCCAGAGGTCACTCAGAAAAACAAGTGTACTAACAATAAATACAGTTACAACAACACTACATTTATTCCACCGCTTTTCATTTAATAAGTTCTATTGTAATGGTTTACCTGGAATCTATTATTCCAGGTAAACATTGTCTATTCTATTCTATTCTATTCTATTCTACAGTAAAAACCAAAAACATTTTTATAGTGAGTCAGTCTCACTGTTCTGTGTTTTGCCCTCCATTCCACAGGCTGTGTGTGTGTGTGTGTGGGGGGGGGGGCACTGAGCATGCTCAGATATCTATGGAAAGAACAAGGTCTATTCTATCTGCATGTTTGGAAACTTTTCCTATTGAGCAAACGGTTGAATTTTCATGAATATTTAAAATGAATCATACATTCAGAACTCTCACCACAGACACGTTAAGGGTTAACCCTTAAAGACCAAAACATCCACTAGCAACCAAAATCATCTATTGATGTAAAATGTTTAATGACCTCTGATCGACTAAACCTATCAATATATTGAAATAACTGAGGTAAAATACCATTTGTCAACTTTTCACGGTCATCATTTGGATGTTCAGAGGCTCTGTAGTTACCGTGGAAACACAGTCATCTTCTACAACATTCATTCATCAGTAAAACGCATGTAGTTTGACAAATGATAGTAGATGGAGACACTTGTTTTTACATTGAGTTATTAAAATATTTTGCTGAAAAAGTCACTTTTTCTCCAGTTTTCTCTGTTTCTGACATAATAACCCTCAACTTTTATCTGAGCTTTTATGAACTTCTACATGATCTGTAAATTAAATATAGGAAAATACCTGATTTTCACTCAAAAATACCAAATAGAGAGTATAATATGAAAATAAATAGCGATAATACATTTAAGAAAGGTTAAATAGAGGGAAAACATAATGTGGGAACTGCCACAAAAATAGAACTGGGTGTTCATGGGTTAAGATAAGATAAGGTTCATAATGTTTTCCCAGTTTCTTACAATAACATCTAGTAATTGTTTGCATTACAGACCTGGTAATTAATCCACATGAACATCCCCAGGCCAATAATGCATTAGTTCGTCCACACTTCATAATCATGCATAGTCACAACTTAAGGGGCCATTCTTCCCTCCCCCTCGGCAGTTAAGTCACTTTTCATTTTCCTTTGGGATTAAGTGGTTGGCAGCTTTATTTACATTAAATATTCTGGACCACTGCACCAGAGCCGGAGTAACACAAATTTCCTTTTCTTCATGCTTTTGGTCTTTACTGGGTAAACACGAAACACTTTTCCCTCGTGGCCTTTGTGAGAAGATGAAAAAAGTACAAAGTTAATTAAAGTAAGTAATCGGTATTTTCTGTTTAGAAAATGACTTATTGTTTGCATGTTTACATGCTTCGGGGAGTCCTTTATACAAACGGATCAACTTCTTTATCTACAGAGACATCTGAGATAAAGTACAGTCAATGCAAAAAGCTCTTGTATTAAATGGTTGTTTATTTTGGTGTTATGTTCCTTAAATCAGGGTGTTATCCAATCTTATCTGTATAAATAAATGGAAATAGTGGGGTTTCATTTTAGGATGGATAGATAGATAGATGGGTAGATGGTTGATGGATGGATATTTTGATGGACAGAGAGATAGATGACAGAGGGATAGATAGATAGATAGATAGATAGATAGATACTTTATTGATTCCAAACTGGGAAATTGTAGTGCAACTTTAAAAAAACAGTAAAAATAGAGTATGAGAATAAAAACAGAATACAAGAATAAACACACTATACATAATAAATTAGAAAAAAAAACAAAAAAAAAACAACTGTAGAAAATCTGCACAAACAGGATCAAACAGTAAGGTGCAAAAATAAACTGTAATGTGCAAAGTGACATGTTTTCTCTGCCTTTACTGTATAAATGCCGTTACTGTGTCAGTGTATATGTGCTGTATGTTCTGGGAATCTGTCTGTTTAATATGTGACATTTTCAGCTTCACTTAATCATCATCTGGTGAAAAAACAGCCTGGAACTGTGAAGGAGAACATCTGATGATCTCAGTTGTGTTTCTTTTGGACAAAATTTGATTAAAGAGGTTTCCTCTGCTCTACTAATATCCTCTTTGACTGATAGCTTGCACAGCAGACAGCAGCTTAGTAAAGCAAAGCCTCTTATTTCCTTGTGAATTGCTTGCTGAAGAATTGATAACCTGCATTAAAATTCATTAGGCTGCTAACAATGTGAACATTTGCATAAATTAGTTGTCTTATTTTCATTTATGTTTGACCTGCCTATTGGAATGCAAAAGCATACAAACACACAGGGAAAGTACAAATGCATGTAGATTTGCATTTGAGGAAACATCAGAGTCTGTTTTTGTCGGAGGTCAACGGTTCCTAAAGGCAGACGTATTATCAGAATGAGTCATTACATGCAAAAGCCTATTTTTTGAGGAAACATAATGTCTTTTCACTATTTCTCTACTTTCATACGTGGACTCAAATAGGAAATGAAGGTCCTAGTTGGTCACAAGTGACAAAATTGTTCAAATTGACCAGCAACTGATAGCAGTCGACTGCGGCGTAATTCACCCTGTTTGGACAAAACAGTGAATTTGTTCCGGGCCTTTGGGCCTCGACACAGCTGGTTAAAATTTCATACCAGACTTCAGCTCAGTCCGTTACCCTTGGATGTATAAACTCAATCTGCATGGATTAAAGTGAAAAGGTTGCGGTGACCTTGTTCGCCGTCAGCCCTGCTCCATCCTATTACGCTGATGTTCGTTTTAATCTTGATATGAAGATTGGATAAGATTCATATTTGTACGACGCCGTTTTTATATGTTCTACTAAAAACATCCAGATTTCTACCTGAAACCTGCCTTAGAGGATGCACTCATTGACTGGCACGTCTAATGATGGCTGTGTTTCATTTATCTTCAGTTTTATACATCTGTTCTGAGGGAGAGTTGGAAAGGTTCAAAGGGTAATACACCATGTGGACAAAAGTATTGGGACACGTTTAATTCAGGTGTTTCTTTTCTAACAGGGGTCTGGGATACAGCAACTACAGTGAAACGCTTTGAATTTGATTTAATATATTCACATTAATGTCAAATTCTATGCCTTTTCTGCTAACAAACTGTTGCTACATAAATTCTGTTTCAACGGTTGTTGATTGCTGCTGATCACCTTCACGAAATTCTAAATCCTTTGAATCTGCTGTGTCCAGTATTAACTGAAGGTCCACAGTCTAAAGTCAAACACAAACAGTGGTTTATCTGAGCGTTTGCAGTGTGTGTGGTCGTAGATGTTTTGTCACAGGGATGGAATATCTTTAATACATATGATCAGTGTCCCTGTATCTCATCAGCAGGTCCTATCAAGAATCAATAACAAGTAGAATTTGCGTGTTTTTCAGTTTTCTGTCTCTGTTAGAGTCCTGTGGTCCGGATCAACCTCCCAGTAGAAGTGGGTGGTACTTTCACAGGAGGAGAACTCAACTAATTAAATCAGTCCATATATGACTTCCTATCAGTGATCAATATTAACTATATTGATATCTGTAAGCATTTCCATGTTATAAGCCATTAAAATATGGCCCATTATAAGTAAAGGCGATTTTTTTAATATTTCAAAAATTAATACAAATTTTAAAAAAAAATAAATTCCTCAAAATCGTGAACACACTTTGTAGAAATTGTCCCACGGAAGCTCCATATAAAATTTTAAATTAATCTGTCCAGTAGTTTTGGAGAATTTTGTTGAAATCTGGACATTGGTGACCTTGATTTTGACCCTTCAAGGTCAAAGGTCATGAAAAGAAATTCCATATATGACGTCCTATCAGTGCTCAATAGTAACTATATTAGTATATGTAAGCCTTTCCATGTTACAGGACATCAAATTATGGCCCATTAATAAAAGTAGACACATTTTCAATATTTCAAAAAATTTGTCAAAAATTCAAAAATCTACATTTCCGAAAAGTGTGAACAAACTTTGTAGACTTTGTCCCAAGAAAATTTTAATAATAAAATTTGAAATGAATCCGACCAGTAGTTTTGTCAGAGAAGATGTTTGAAGAAGTTACTCTGTATCAGCGTGGATATGGAATTTAACATTTTCATCACATATTTAATATTTGCGTCATTTTTTAACCGAACATCTGTCAGATGTCACTAAAGATTACACATCGAACCTTTAAATGCATTTTCGACAATATTTCTTGTTCTGTCTCTTATTGCAAAATGAACTAAACTTTTCCCATCTTAAAATCCGTTTCCTTGAACACATACAATATTGAAAGCACAGAGACAGCTTCCGCCTGACCTTGTTTCATCCGGCCCTTTTATTGTCATACATTTATTTTTCATTTTTCCCATCCATAGAACCTAAAAGGAAAAACCACAGAGGCGGCTTTGTCACACCTTTTAGGATTAACAACTGACAGAAATCACACACTTGTAATCAGGTAATAGAACGGCTCGTATCTGAATCATGTCATACTCCAGTATTATTCTACAACATTAATCCTGCGTGTTTCTTTGACGCCCTGACAAATTCATTTGAAGATATTTTTTCAGATGTATGTATTTAAAACCCATAGCTGCAACTGAATCATGTTTGGGATGCATTTTTTAAAGCTACATGCGTGGTAGGTTGATGCATTGATGCTTTAGTGGATGTATAATAGACAGTGACTGGAAATCTGGGGAGAAAATAACACATGATGATCTTAACCCATTAAGACCCAGTGTTACTGTAGTGGCAGTTCCCACATCAAATCAAATCAAATTTTATTTATATAACGCCAAATCATAACAGAAGTTATCTCATGGCACTTTACATATAGAGCTGGTCTAAACCAGACTATCAAGCCAATTTAGGGGTGGGGTGTAGACACATGGATGCACAGCAAACTGAACAACAACATCTATGTAGCTATATAACAAATACTATCACAGCTATATGGATAAATGTGTGATGACGATGGAGGGGCAGGAGGGGAGCAGGACCCCAGCTGATAGCTAGATGAGAGGTGATGCTGCAGACAGGAGAGGAGCAGGTCCACAGCGGATGGATAGATGAGTGATGATGCTGTGGGCAGAAGGGGAGCCGCACCAAAGCAGATGGTAAAAGCAATGATGCTGGAGGCAGGAGGGAGCTGGATCACAGAGGACTGATAAGTGATAGACGATGATGGTGGCCACAGTGGGAAAAACCTGGGCAAACCTGTGAGGACATGAATTTTTCTCTTTTTAACCTTTCTTAAATGATTTATCATCATTTATTATAATATCATCCTCTGTATTTTGCATTTTTCACTAGAAATCATGTACCTACAGTGCCACCTACAGAAGGAGTTAAAACAGAAGGAACAGGTCTCTGTAAATACATTCAAAGTCATTTTAAATCAATTTAGAAAAGGTTAAATCTGGATGTAGATGTTTTTCTAATTGATTGAATCAGGTTCTGCTTTGAGATGCTTTTGAGGAATGTTGTTGTTATACTTTTAGTACCTTTTAAATTAATGATAGTGTTTTTTTATGTATATTCTTAGTTTAGTGTTTTATGTATGCTTTTAGAACTGAGTTTTAATGTGTTTTATGTACATTTTTTAGTGTGACTTCTGTTTTGTGTAACTTCTGATGTCTTGGCCAGGATACTCTTGAAAATGAGCTTTTTCATAATAATAATAATAATAATAATAAGAAGAAGAATAAATTCCCTATATTCCTATATTTAATTTAGATGTTCATGAATTCAGTGTAAATTTAAATGTTATATCAAAACAGAGAAAAGTGAGGAAAAAGAGACTTTTTCAGCAAATCTACCATTAATTGAACATAAACCCAATGTGTCCGTCCACTGTCATTGATCCAACTGGTGAATCAATGTTGTAGAAGATGACGGTGTTTCCACGGTAACTACGGAGCCTCTG
>JAPQRQ010000006.1:791325-802487 GCA_037367365.1 Apogon talboti
AAAGGGTGAGAACCACTGATTTATGGCATTTGAAGGATTATGTTGTTTTACCTTATGAGTAAGAATATATTTCACTTGTAAAAACCTACATCCTGTCTTTTTTTAAGTAAATATTGCAATAGTTTTTTAAAAAATTGTGAAAATGCAGTTTTTAGTCAAATAACATGCAGCCTGTTTGAGAAATCGAGGGAATTGCCGAACCTTTACTTGCTGTGTTTCCGACCAAATACAAAAACATATAGGCTTTTTATTTTCTAACAGCTCTTTATGTCACATAGTCACTTGTCAAACCTGTTCTACCACAGGCTTGATAAATATCAGGTTTGGTGTGTTGGATTTCAGTAATTATGGGTTACAGTGCTAAAATTAGAACCGTCAGTTCAATAAAATGAGATGGTATTATTATTTGTGTCCAGTAGGATGCTGTCAGTTGTGTTTTGCGATTAGACGGCGTACTGTAACTTTAAGCCTAGAAGATTCATCCAGTCATTACCGCTGGACACATTTATTTGACCGCAGCACTTTATTAATGCTTTTATTGACTTTATAAAGCTGCAGTGTGTTGCTCTGTGTGTCACCGTGGTCACACTGTGCCTCGCGTGACGGTTAATTCACCTGCTGCCTTATTCATCTGAAACTGAAAGGCCGGGGCGAGGTTTGCCCTTGAAATTCTGTCATTTCTCTGACCTGAGCCATTACTCTGCGGAGGCATATGATTAGTGGCAACCAGCAGAGATAACGACTGCACGCCCGTCAAAATCAAGTTGTTGCTCGGAGGCCGCGCCGTGTTGTCTTAATACAAGCTGAAGTGAAGTGTCAGGGTCTAAGGTCAAGTCACCGATTCAGCAGTGCATTAAGTCAGCGCCTAAGCCAGCTCACCACTCCTGACATTTATTAATAAATGGCCTAAGCAGAAAATAGCTCTAACACGGCACCGGAGACACCTTCAGAAGCACACCATTTGTAAAGGACAGCAGTTTTCGCAGCGATGCATGCAAGGAAGTTGGATACATTAGAGACCGTATGAAATGTTGAGTTCAAAAAGGTTGTAATGAATTATATGCGCTGTCTACGTGTAAAAAGCCTGCTGTTTATTCTGAGGTATAAACCTATGGAGAGGTCAAGTGATGGTGGAGTTTTAACAGGGTGATATAATGAGCAGGAAGGAAAGGAAAAGTAGTTGAAATAGTCAAATGAATACCTAAAAAACTGGAATAAAAGACACAATAAATCCGGAACTGAACACCACACTGTAAAAAACAAAAAAAAGATACAGTCTATTTTGAGCTATTATTTCCCTCATAGACAGAGGCCTAAACATCCCGTCACCTGAATTACTTGATTTTTTGGCAAAAATTCAGCATATAAATATAAGAAGAAATAAGATTTCTACCTCCAACTTTAGACAGTTTTCAGTGGGAGAAAAATCTACCCCATGATGTGAGGTTTGGCCACTCAATGCCATTTTCAGACATGTATGGAGGTTAAATATATGATAGCTGCAATTACCAGTCACTGTTCACACTGTACTACTCCCTGTGGTTCAACACAAGCTGAGGAAAAGCAGTTGAAATAGTCAAATGAATACATAAACAATTTTATTAAAACACAGTAAATCTGGAACTGAACATCACACTGTAAAAAAAAAAACAACTCAATTTATTTTGAGCTATTATTTCCCTCATAGCCAGACACCTAAACATCCCATCACCACCAATGAAATTAAACCTGAATTACTTGATTTTTTGGCAAAAATTCTGTATATAAACATAAGAGGAAATAAGATTTCTACCTCCAACATTAGACAGTTTTCAGTGTGAGAAAAATCGACCCCATGATGTGAGGGTTGGCCACTCAATGCCGTTTTCAGACATGTATGGAGGTTAAATATACAGTATGACAGCTGTAATTACCAGTTACTGTTCACACTCAGTGCCGTTTTCTGATACTGTATGTATGCAGGTCAGTCATAACATATGACTGACAGCTGTAATAACCAATCACTGTTCAGATGTGACTCTACAGCTCTTTATGATTCAACAAGCTTTGGAAATTGGATTCAGTTTTCCACAGCAGCATCCAGCAGTATTAAGGTCATCTATCTTTATATTTATGCCCCCATCCACACCAACACAGATATTTCTCTATACAGATATTTCCTATTTTACAAATTCTATCCACACAACAATGCAACAGTCTCAGACAAACCATATCTGTTGTGGATAATACTGGACGTAGCAGATGCAGAGGCTTTAATCTGTCATGAAAGTGAAGCAGCAACAAGTTCAGTTGTAAACCTGCGTTACCTTATGTGTTAGTTGTGGAAGTGTGTTCTTTACATGATGTGGATTTGTCCATAATGCTGGTCCGGTTCATCAGCCAAAGGTATTGGTGTTGACCTCCATCTACTGCAGGTCATACACTGATTTATATACGTGGATTTGATGTTTCGGGTGCAGCTTCATTACACGAAGCAGTAATAGACATGAACAGAATGGTTTTCTCGGTCCAAACAGATACACACAAACCGGAGTTTATACAAATCTTACTTTTCGTAACCTCAAAAGCCAAACATAGATGAATATACATTTTGCAAAATATCTGCATCAGTGAGTATGTTTACATGCACAAGTTAGCCGTACAATAGGTAGTATGAAGCACGATTTTAGCTTGTGAGTACTGACCCATTTCCAGTTGATTTACGATGTCACCAACCACCATAATAGTCAGTAGCGAGCTAGCATGTTAGCAACTCAAAGTAAACAGGCATGACAATGGACAATGTTGCAAATTTGTACATAGTGTACTCTGGTCTGCTATAGTTTTCATGCAAATGAGATGCATTATGTTCAACTTCCAGGTCATGATTTGGCACAGAGTTCTAGTGCATGTGCAGAACAACTAGTCCAAGTCCAGTCTGACTGGTCTGTTTACATGAGTAAATCGACTTTCAATCACATTATATGAGTTAACATATTCACATGTACTTTTAAAGTCCAGTTTTATTTGGGCTAACGCAATAATTCTGTTTTTTAGGTGTCATGTAGACCTACTGATTTTGTCTCCAACAGCGTCCTGTCAATTAACAACCACAAACCTTTAATGTGAGGGAAAATGCTACAATAACTGGAAACTTAAGGTCTATCAAAATCTACCAGATCCGTGATCAAACATAGAGACGGTAGAGAGATGGACAACAAAATGAACAAATGAAAGCTTTCCTTTGAACAAACTTCAAATGGCAAAAAGAATACAGAGGAAATCAAGATGACATTGATTCTCTGGTAGAAACAACCCAAATGAACTGTGAAACACCAGCTTTATTCACCCTCACAGTCGGACTGATTGACCTCAGCTGGAGAAGAACATCACAGGTGAACCCAGCAGCTCCCAATCAGCACAGAACCTGGACCAGGACCTCAGTCTGAGACACATATATATGGTATATAGGGAACACTTTAATGACAAATGCAGGTGTGTTTGTCCAGTTTCCCTTGTTGTAAACACAAGTCCACTTGGTAAAAAAAAAAATCACGTTTTTAAAAGCAGTGCTGAAAACAATGACTTACTTACGATTTTTAATTTATGCTTTGACACGTAAGAAAATAGTTTCAGATATTTATGTGTTTCCATTTAATATCACATGTAAATCAAGAAGAAAATACCTGCAAGTTGCACTTTAAGTCATAGGATTTGTATATTTACATTATTAATGTTCCCTGAGCAATGTTTGTTTGCAGAGCCTAAAAGGCAAACAAAACGCAATCTTTATTTTATTTTTCATCATTATTATTCATTAGGTGCACTACACAAATACACAATACACAAAGTCACCACACTTTTATGTAAATTTTCATTGGAACATACAGTATCTATTTAGATGCATTGCTCACAGTGTGAATACATGTCAGTTTCTGAAAGGTTTCTTAACAGAAGGTGGTACATAGTTGTGATAACCAGCCCGTCTCACCTTTACCAGCATGTGTATAAATACAACAGACTGTACCAGCTACAGGTCTGTTCACCTTCTGCTATCGTTGTTATTGTCACAGCTGCATTGCACTATGGAATATTTATGCTGTCAAAGTTTGTATATTGTATTATGTACCTTGAAATAATATGCACATACTACTAAAATATGCATATTGGTTTAGCCTGCTAATTAGCATGTTGCTACAGAATTTAAGACTTAGCCTTTTGCTTCTTCTGCGAAAGGTGCAAAAACTCAGTAACTTTTTTCCCCTCATTTCACCGCTTCAGATCACATGAAATTTCCTGAAAACTTCAACATGTTCAACTATTGATGTATTGGGTTAGTCATGTTAGGTTAATTCAATGTATTATCCTCGCATTTTACCCATCGTAGTACACACATAGTACCTAGCTTTAGCATTAGCATTAGCGATTGGCATTAGCATTAGTACATTTCTTCATTAGCACTGTGGTCAGGGGCATTGACGGGAGAATTAACCTATAAGTATCTGTTTTTAATGAAGAGAGAAACTGGAGGATCTGGAGGAAACCCACATGGTAAAGGGAGAACAGGTACGATCATGAAAGGCTTTGGCTAAGAATCAAACTCACAACCTTCTGTGATGTGACAGTGCTAACCCCTACGCCACCGCACCTCCCATCATTTCATGTCTAGCTTTTAAATGCTGTGACTTCAAACATTTTGTATCCGTTGATATAATTTTTATGTCGTTTTATCATATTTTGCCGTATTCACATTCTTTTTTTTCTTAAATCATTGTTTCAACTCTTCATAAAGCCCTTATTCACACTGTATGTCCAAACATTTGGGGACATAGTGAATTCAAATTAATTTAACTTTATTGTATTTTAATAGTATTTTTTAAATTGCATTTACTGTGTACAGTGCTTGTTTTTACACCTGTGTTTATATCTGTATTTTCTTGTATATGTGTACTGTATGTTGTTTCCTGCTGTTTTGGATTTTATAGCCCTTGACAAATAAAAATAAAGTTAATTTGATTGAATTCATAATGATAATGACACAATCTAATTTTCCACTGCGATAAATATCATCACACTAAAGGTTTATGTTTTGTCTCAAAGGTTAATTTATTTACATTTTCATCTAATAGCTCTGAAATGGCTTCTGGGTTTTCTCTTAATTTGACTGAACTGATGTTCTGCCTCAAGATTTCTGAAATATTTGTCACGTTCCCACCATAAATAATAACGGCATGTCATAATCTGGTTTCTTCAGCTCTCACTCCGGACAGACATATTGATTTGACATTATTCATGATTGATGTACAATTGACATGAACATTTTTTATCATATGAATAGTCCTAATTGACAGGAAAGTGAAGTCTTACATGGTGTAGGTGTGATGTGCTACAGTATTTTTGTCTGTACATTGTACATACAGAATACTGCATTTAAACCTATCAAATAAACCATAATGTCGTTGTTGGGCGGAAACCTCATAAGTCCATTTTTTATTTATTTATTTTTTTGTCATAAAACCATTCTATTGGTCAGTCTTCACAAAGACCTGACAGTTTCAGAAATATTTAACCAATGAAAAGTGTTGAAAATGGCTAATGACAACAGCTCTTTAATCCTTTCATTTATTTAGAATATATATTGTTTTTTTTCAGTTTCCTGAAAAATAACATTTTTGAACATAAGAGGTTTTAAGTGACTCATCTCCATTTACCATAATATTATCCTCTATATTTAGTATTTTTTCAGTGAAAATCAGGAATTTTCCTATATTTAATGTACTGATCATGTATTTTAATCATCATGAGATTACATTTAAGGGTTATTATACCAAAAACAGAGAAAACTTTTTTTAAAAAAAGTTACTTTTTCAGTCAAATATGTCATTAACTGAACAGAAATCAAGCATTTCCATCCACTGTCCATGGGTTTTACTGGTAAATCAGTGTTTTTGAAGATGGCGGTGTTTCCACGGTAACTACGGAGCCTCTGAACGTCCAAATGGATCACATCTGATGACCATGAACAGACGACAACCTGCATTTTACACCTATTATTTCAACATACTGATAGGATTAGTGGTTTTAAAGTTATTAAACAGTTTAGATCAGTAGATGGTTTTGGTCATCGGTTGGATATTTGGGTCTTCATGGGTTAAACTATTGTCCCATATATTATACTGGCAAGAAATGACCAGAAAAAGACAATTCAACTATGACAATTAATCACCAACTGAATTTCCACCACCATGACAGCCTCCTCAGTGACATGTATGTTATGTTTTCCCAAAGCGCGGCTGATCACCACAGCTCCAACTGACAATCTCCAGGTCTCTGGAGTGGTGCATCATGCAGCCGAAGAGGGAAAAAGTCCAGCTCGCGTTCTGAATTTGAATGTAATCAGGATTTCCTGCTTGCATCTCAGTCTAAAGACCACTCAAAGCCATCAGCTATCATCAGCCGGCGTGCAGCGTCTGTGGTCTGACCTCATCCACTGCGCCGTCCCCTCACAAAATGGCTGAGTTATGACTGGCATATAAGGAAGCTGAGCCGCTGGCTTGTAAATGAGTTTGGTGCGTAACGGAGTCTTCATGCGTGTCACGAACCGCCCATCATTACTTTTACAGGGGTTGATTTGAGTCACAGCCAAACATATGGGTCCTGAAGCCCCAGACTGTGGACGTAGCATGTACTTTGAGAACAGATGCGTTCCAAAAATACGCTGTAAATAGGGAGGACACGACTTAAGACGACATATCAGAAAAGGCCGGAGAAGCGTTAAGCCTGTAATAACAAAAAAAAAAAAAAAAACAAAACTGGTTCTGTATTGGCTGTGATGTGTTATTTTATCTTTCTGTGACAAATTCTGTCATCCACAACTTAAGTCATGGAACAGACTACAGCGCAGTATGACTCAACTCAAAGATTGGCTTCACAGTTTTTCACATCTGTCATAATAACCTCAGCTAAACTGTTTCACAACATGAAGCTTCAAGTGATACATGCGTCAATATCACTCCAGTTCCCTTCACATTACAGCTAAAGAGAAGGTAAACTTAGCGTTCCGTCTTTGTTTATAGCTGAACTGCCAGGTCTAGTTTCCTCCTCCTCCTGTGCTTTCTTTATTAATCAGGTTATCCCATTGACAAGAAGATCTCGTTTGCTTAAGAGACCTGAGTCTGACATACTGTTACATGTACATGATTAAATGACACGGCTCTCACTCTTCATCAACATTCACACCCGCCCGCAGACAAATACTATTTCTAGGTAAAACACTTTCGTGTCACTGAAAATAGAAGCCACTGGGCCGTCGAAGTGTCAGAGAAAGAATGTTTTAACACAGAAGTTTGATCTGAGTTCCAGATCATTCCAATCAGGTGACGTGGTGTCGTGGTGATGAGCTCTGAACACAAGTAAAGATGTTTGTATAGCAAGGCCGTTTAGATGACGATGTAGACGAAGATGTTTTCTACCTGACAATGACCTGAAGCAAGTGTTTTATCTAAACTGTGATGAGTGTCTACATTAAGGAAGCACAGGGCACTCCTAATGTGTGCTCTGTGCTAATTGCTAATGCTAATGCTAGGTATTGTGTGTGTGTGTGTGTGTGTATTAGGATGGAATATGAGTTAAATGCAGAGAGTGACTTTGCCTTCGGGGATAATAAAGCCAGTTAGCCTTTAACCTTTAATTATTTTTGAACAATTAAACATTTTTCTGGCATTGTTGTAGGCCTAAAGCTATTGTTGAATGTCTATCTGTAAAAACATGCATAGCATACACTGAGTAAATGCATGTTTTTTATATTCTATCAACCATAATTTCAGCTACACTTCCTCCCACTCCTTTTTGAATGAGTGAATGAAGTCATATTTTGTTTTCATGTATATGTATATGTTTTTTCATGTTTTCTTGCAATCTGTTTTAATTCTAAGGACTAAGTAGGATTATTTTTGGGGTTTTTTATTGCATATCGGAAACAAACTCAACTGACACTAATGTGTGTCTTATGCTACATTAGGGCATAGCACTGTTTTGTTTTTTGTTTTTTTTAAAGCAAGCTCAACACCACAACCTCAGTTATTTTCATAGTTATCCTGTTTCTAAGTATGCCTAAAAATGCCTGAGAAGTTTTTGCATTTTGGAAATTGGACCCCAATAAAAATAATCTTCTTTAATATAGTTGTATAATTACAAATGCACCAAATATTGCATTAGTGTGACTGAATTAAAAAAGTTAAAAGTACCAAATAACCATAAATAGGCTACATCAAAGTAACCACCTTGTGGCAAATGGTAAAGGGGATTAAATACTATTTCATGGCTCCATACAGATTTTTTTTTTTTACCCTTTCAGGTCAAAAATGGTTCTTTATATTATAAACTATAACCTGACGCCTGGTCTAGAGGATACCTCCATAATCTAACTGACTGCAGAATGGCAGATATTCACATTTTTCCAATTAATGGTGTTGGTATTTTCACTAACATGAACATTTTTATCACTTAAATACTACATATCAGCAGAAATGGAAAGTCGTACGAGCTGTAGGTGAGATGTGTCCAAATATTTCTGTCTATATAGTGAATATTGTTCGATAATTTGATAAAAATGTACCCTCACCAAAGCCATGTGAAATGCAGATAACTCAAAAAAGACCAAAAAGACAAAAATAAGTTGGAATATGTAATAGCGTGAAAATGATGTAAAACACAAAAAATGACAAAAACAACACAAAAATGACAACCATAAAAAGAGCCTTTCAGTGATGGTGTTTAGAAGAGAAGGTGAGACGCTGCCTGTTTATGTATGTTGGTGTTGAATTATTTGTTTTGTAGGTCTGTCAGTGAACATGTCTGTTAGAGGCAATTTTGACCACTATCTGTGATTCACATTCTGACATTCCAGCTTGAAAAAGTCAATAACATACACCCGTTCATGATGGGATTGGAGTCCTGGGGAAACACAACATATAGAGTCTATGTCCATAAGAGACTGTTGCAGTGTTTAGTTAACAGACACACACACACACACATCCTGTGTAGTTCAGTGTTTCCAGCGCTGGGCTTGGCTCCAAATCCTTGGTGTTTTCTCCATTTTGAGTTGAAAAGAGCTCAATTTGTAGAACAACGCTATGCTTGTCAACATCTATCTCACCAACCATTCAAAACCAAGAAGAGGCGGGACTTATGATATCAACACTGTCAACAACGATGGAAGAGAAACTCACTGACAACCCAGCTATTTATGATCTAACACTGAAGGATTAACTCTTCAAAACCTGACGCATCACCGCTGACACACCCTGCGCATATGAAGTTTGGATGGCTGTAACGCTTTCACTGTTTGTGCCATTGGAAAAATTCCAATGGTTTCTGAAACCTGAGACGTTGTACTTTATAGGTTTTATTAGGTCATTGCGGTAATTTCACTCACGCCTGTACTAGAAGCTGGAGAAGAAGCTGTTTTAGCAATATTATAACATGCAGTAAATTAGAAATGATTGCTAGATTTTGAAAGATCTGGAAAACGGTGCTCTGGAAAAATGGGCAAACAGACTCAGTCACAGCATACTGTCTAACCCTTTTATAGTCAAAACAAGAAAAGACGTCCAGGCGGACCATTTTAGGCCCAGGGTTTAAAGGGTTAATACAATCTGATGAGAGAACTGAACATCCTCAACCTCCACTACATTTTGATCGATTCACTGATTCAATCACATGACCTACTCTGTGAGCGAGTATTTCTATTAATAATTAACTTGTCTCATTTTTTGAAACATCATTGAATATAATAAGCACTCTCCAAATTAAGGCTCTTCCATCTGCAGAGGTTAACAGTTGTTAGGGCATAGTGACTGACAGCACATCTCTGAAACTGTCAAAAAGGCTCTATCTTAATTAAGTGACTGTATATTATAAGTTTAAACAACCACATTCACACTAAAATTAATCATAATGCTACTATCAACTTCTATGAATAGAATTGGACAACTTAAAAGTTAGAGCAGCCAGTAATTTATAATGAAGTAATGTGGAGGTGACTTTGTAACCATAGCAACAAAAAGTCCCTGTCAGAAGCCTCTGAAAATCAGGTCGTGGCATTATATATATATAAAAAAAACTGCCTCTGGCCCCAGTTAGGGAATCACTGTGATAGATTAATTTAACAACTTGTACTTGATTGTTTCTGTGTGTTGTCTAAGGTTCTGCACATATTTCCAGTATTTTCTCGTTGTATTTAAACAAAAGAGAATGAGAAGAAAAGAAAAAAAAAAAATAAATAAAATATATATATATATACACACACACACACACACACACACACACACACTAATTTCAACCCTGAAAAAAGCAACAAAGCTAAAGGTGGACTAAGATTTTTGTACAGTACTGTATAGATATTAAATGAGAAAGAAAAAAATACACATTTAAACCTTAATATGATTTATAAATCCGACAGTTGGTTACACTGGTCTACAGTTTTTTTTTTTGTTTTTTTTTTTTAATAGAAATTATCTGCTTCAGAGATTAAATGTGTTACTTATTTTAATCAGATTCATTGGAAAACAAATGACCAAAGTGCGGGTTTCCTTATGTTTTCAAGGTATATGATAGTGTTATTCCACATATATATTGGTTTATGTACACTTATACAATAGATTTAGAAATCCTCCACTAGATAGAACTTGCAAAGTGAATGTATTGTCATGTGCAGTGTTTTGAAGTCGATCTGGTAGCTCTGAGGCAAATATTCCTTTGGAGTAAAACCCACTCACTTGTTAATTCTCAAATTTCACATTTGGACCCAAGACTGTATGTTGGAAACTTCAGCCAACCAACATTTCTGACTTTTTTTTTTCTTTATCAGTGACTCACACGTGGTCAAATTTCACTACTTTTATTCTGGAAGCATTTGCCTTGTAGACCAGTGGGATCAGTCTTTTTGTTGACTACTAATCAGTACTGGTATTAGCACTAAAAAAGAAAAAAAACATCTCTGTCAATCCCTACTTGTTCTACTGAAACCTTGTCACATCACAGTTCTATACACACCTCACTGTGATTCATTCACCTTGTGCCTGTTATCACCTCGACCGTGTCAAAACACACACACCACACACACACACACACACACACACACACACACACACACACACACACACACACACACACACACACAC
>JAPQRQ010000006.1:816155-827394 GCA_037367365.1 Apogon talboti
ATAATAATAATAATAATAATAATAATAATGGTGATGAACAATAATAACGATAATTGTGAAAATGCTAATAATTATAATAATCTTCATTATAATAACTTTGATGATTACAATGATGATAAGGGTGAAGTTAATACTATTACTATTTTTACTACTAGTGCTACTAATAATAAGATGTAATACACTGAGTACATTCACTTTATCAAGAATTAAACAATATGTTATTCCAGCTTTATGGGCAACAGTGTATTAGTGATGATGATGAACAATAATATTAATAGTGCTAATAATAAATGATCATTATAATAATGGTAATGATACTTGTTGTAGTAATAATAATAATAATAATAATTAATCATCATCATCATAATCAGATTTTTTTTTCAGAAGTCACATTACACACAGATGCTACACAAGATGTAAAACCAACACGGGTATGACATTTTTCTAAGTTATCGATGTTAAGATTTGTTGAGGCAGTAGGAGTCAAGGATTCTGTAACAGGCTGGTTTAGAATTGATATAATCTCAACCTTAAACTGTCGTCATAGGACAGAAAATCCACGACTTATTAATAAAAACATTGTGAGCAGTGCTTGGCGATACATGGATAATTATTAGTATGACACAGTTCTTAATTAAAGTTAAAAACTCAATGAAATAATGGATTAATTAACTACAACTCACTCTCAAATGTTAGTCATTGCATACCTACTTTTTAACTAACAATAGAGTAAGATGAAAATTATTTTATGCATATAAATTCCTTAACATATTAGAAGCGATTGAGGCCAAGCACAGCCTTTGTTCTGCATGATCAAATAAAAATGTTTTTATGTTATATTTACTCTAGACAGTAGAATAATCCTATAAAACATGAGTCACATTTGACACATCTTTGCAGACTGTTTCTGTATTTAATCCATTTCTAACCAGCTGCTGTCAGAGCCTGATTCTAAGTAAAAAAAAAAACAACTTTAATAACGCTGTCATTTCTGAGAGAGTCGATTGTATTCCCACGAGCACTTATAATACTTACACGCTGATATACATAGAAATGTTAAAATGAAATGTATTTTTGGGGTCAGAAGCGTTGATATTAATATGTATCTATGGTTTACAGAACTGTATGTTTTATTCTGGTGACTGGGGTGGAAAACATATATATTTATTTGTTGATTGAATGAATTATATTATATAACAAAAGCATGCACATGAGGCTCTGAACTAATGCAAGGAAAGGAAATGAAATGCATGTGGATGGAGAATATCCTCTGAATTTAATTTCCCCCAAACTCCCAAACATACAGTACATGATCTGTTCCATTCCTCATTACTTTTCCTCTGAAGTCCATGGGGCATTCAGATAAATTAACCACTATCATACAACACGTATTAGCCATTGTGTGTAAAGTTGTGATAGCCAGTGTTATTCCACACTGTAATTGCCTTATTCTCTTCAGATACACTTTTGTATTAATCTGACAACTGGCCTCGTGTGTGACCTATTTTCACTACCCTGTCTGAAATCTGCCCTTGTACACGACCGGAGTGGTTGAATCTCACCGTGGCCTGTTCCCCCCCAAACGCCTCCTTGGCTGGAAGACTAACGGAAGCTCCAGTGTAGACGGGCACGCTGTGGAAGGTTTTGGCCGCTGCTGACACGGCTCTGCCAAGATACACTTGTTGCACGAAACAAAGACTAAGCTGCAACACAGCGCTTTGGCGTGCTAATAGACGCTCGCTTATTTTGTATTATTCATTAGGTTCAGCGCTCGCAGATATTGTTTCTGTGAGCGCTGACAGGAAGAGTTGTTGTTGTTGTTGTTGTTGTTGTCGGGTTCCCAGTGCTGCTCACCGTAGCCCCGTTTTGTCTTGTGGTTTTAGCCGAGAAACTTCCAAACTTTACAGAAAATCCCATTTAAGTCTATCAAGGGGAGACTCGTTACACTGTCTGGAGTGTTGTTGTCCTGCTCCGAGTATGTTGAGTGCATCATTCCTAATCTAAATACCAGTGTTCTGAGGTTATCAGTGGGGCTGTGTTTACTCTGAGCTAATTTCCGTAAACAAAAAACGGTATTTTCTGTCCTAAACCCACCGAACAAAGAGCCAGTAAAGGACACACTGAACAGAACCAAACCCAACAGTAAGATACAGACAAAGGGTTTCTATTAGGAGTATTACCGCCATGATAAAAGGGGAAAATCTGATCTGTGGCTCTGTTTATGGGATGCATTTGGGCTGAATTAACTTTTCATAGATATTATTTTGATGTTGGACGTTTTGAATTATGGTGTCAAGTCAGGGTTCTCAGTGCGGTTCAGGTCTTGACTCTGCGGTGTCCAACCCATGTGTGAAGGTGGTGAGTCACGCCCCTTGAACCGAACCTTCACAGTCTGATTGATCCCCATGAATCCTGGCATCGTCGTCTCTGAATATGCCCGTGTCATCAGCGAAGAAAAAAAAAAACTACAGAAAACCAGGTGACCTCATTTTTTTGGACGCATAACGTTGCTGAACCTAGACCTGATCTGACCCCACAGGCTTGTATTGTAGGTGCTCGGCATGATGGGTAATCAGTCCATCACTTTGGAACAGGGTCATTCTGGACTCATCAGACCACATGAACTGTTTCCATTAAACACAGCCCAGTGTTTATGCTCTTTACAAACTGATGGATGAAGCTGCTCACTGCATCTGTTGAAGGGTTAAACATATTAATCACTGCAAAACTAACCAATGGAAGGATCTGAACTTTTTGCTGAGTTAAATCCAAGTGATGACTTTTTTTTAACAATTATTATTAGAATGAAGTCAGAATCACAAGTGTGTTTATTGCCATGTAAGTAAACAGGGTTCACATTAGTAGGAATTTGCTTTGGTGGTTTGGTGCATATGTAGAACATGGAGTAAGTAACAAGCATGCAGTAAAAAATAAAACAAAATAAAATAGAATTAAATAGCAAACAAGTAAGGTAAAGAATATGAATATACAATATACAGTGTGGGCAAAACCAGTGGGTTTGAGCGAGACTATAACGGCACTGGTACTTAACATATATAAGTCACATATAATGATGACCAAAAAAGTCATCCTAGTTCAAGGATAAATTGTATTTTCAACTGTATGTAATTTCATAGAGACGAAGGAGTCATATGGCGCCAATATAACGCAACTAAAGAATAAGCCTGTGGGTTCAGCAAACTGTTCTTATTTGTCAAATACAAACAGCAGCTGTTAGAATCGGACTGCTGCATTCAGTTCAGCAGGGAATAGAAAACTCTGGTGATATTAAGTCCTTTTCTCACAAAAACACAACTTTTTTCCAGCATGACCCTAATACTCCTTTGTACTTGTTACACTTAACTCCTACATTAATATTACTATATCTAATGAAATTGGTCTGTGATGGCCCAGTTAGTTATTCCCTCATGATTAGCACTATAACTCATGTGTGGACAAAGTGTTAAGATTAAACAGTCGCATTTCCAGACATGGTTTCATACGGCGCCCGTCCAGGCTCAGGCCTTGTTCTCTCAGCTCACTGTTTCCAAAGCATTTATATTAATGGTGTTTCACACCAGTGAGGAGATAATTCCTGTGTGGCTAGGTGTAAAATTGAGCAGCTTTGATGTTAAGCGGTTTATTTAAGATTCAAGATGAGGGTGTTAATTAGTTGACAAAAATCTTTTTGGCTTTAGGAGCTTTTTTTATCCTGTAATCCCTCTGGTCTGAGATCAGGTTGCTTCATTTCATTTCAAAGAAAACTGTTAAGATAAAAAATGTAGTTAAGATATGTCAGGCAGCATACCTGTTTCCTTTTTTATTTTCATACATCCATTTTCTAATGGCGCTTGGATAACGCCAAAAACTGCTTATGTGGGTCTTTGTAACTAGGTTGTTCAGTTTGGGAATAAGCCATTTATAATGCATCCACTGTCAAAAAAATAAATATATAACATAACTTCAGAATGGGTCGTGTTAGTAATTATGACAGTGGCTCAGTGAGCAGCAAAAAAAGTACCAACTGCTATAGAAACCAAACACAAAAACACAAGGCAGCTAAATGCTCATCCTGCGATATTTAACCTGTGGGAATATTTAGCTCGACTCCAAAAGCAAGGACTGTTTGTCAGTATATGCAGCACACGGACACTGCCTCAGTGTGTAGCAAAGCACCTTACGAGAGAAAATATATAGCCACATTAAATGCGTAATCCATTGTGTAGTGTACGTGCTCTCCTCTAAAAGTTCTTGTGTATCCTTTATGGCCGATGTTCATCACACTGGGAGCTTTTACAGTGTGGACAATGAGCAGCCATGATCACAATGCACACACAGCTCTGCACTTGTTTTCACAGAAAGGCAGGAGACTGCTTATTTTGGTGATGTGTGTGGAGATTAGATTGGTCCGGTCCTTGCTAAGCCCCTACATTTCTTCCTCTAATCATTGCAGATGTATCTTTCTGCATTGTTTAGTCCTACCTCGCAGTGGTTGTGTAGTGAGCCTCGACAAAGTGCTCAAATGCCTCTATAGCAACCATGGACCGCTGTATCCTTGGCTCCTCTGTTGCATGTCTCTGCTTATTTTCCGTACTCCATGCTATCATTGTAGAAAAAAGTATTTTATATTTTTTATTTAACCTTCACTCTTATACAACCAGGACAAGAGTCACTGAGGTTAAGAATCTCTGGCAGCAGCTTTAGTTAACACGGTTTAGACCAGGTTGAAGCTGTAAATGTATGAAATCTTGCAGTGTTTTATTCACTGTTTCTGCCACAGGTGTATAAAAAAAGCACCCACCCATTCAGTTTGCATTTACAAACATTTGTTAAAGATAGGTTCTTCTAAAGAGCTCACTGAATTCAAGTATTTTACTGTAATTCAATGCCACCACTGCATCAAGTGGAATGTCTTGGATATTCCACTGTCAAGTATAAATGGTATTATTGGGAAGTAGAAGCATTCCAGAAGCAGTCATGTAAAGCTAGGTAAAATTCGTCGGTGCTCTTCTGACTCAGTAACTGTAGAGTTCCAAACCTCCTCTGGTGTCGATATCAAAAAACTATGCACCAGAAGCTCCACGTCTGAGCATCGATATGTAAAACTTACATCATAAAACACAGGCGTCAGATGGAGTGATGTAAAACAGGTCACCGCTGGACTGTGGATAGCCAAACGTGTTCTGTGGAAGGTTGAATCATGCTTCTCTATCTGGCCATCTGATGGATGAGTCTGGGTTTGGAGGATCTTACCATCCTGACTGGACTGTGCCAATTATAAAGACTGATGGAGGAGGGATGATGCTGTGGAGTTGTTTTTTTCCAGGGTCGGCCTAGGCTCCTTTGTTCCAGACCAGACATGTACATTTACCAAGACGTGTTCGAAACAGCTATGGTTCCAACTTTGTGGGAACAATTAGGGGAGGGCCCTTTCCTCTGCCTGTACCCCAGTGCACAAGGTCCATAAAGGCACGGTTGCGTCAGTTGACTGGCTTCCACAGAGCCTTGACCTCAACCCCATCAGACACCTTTGAGATGAAGTAGGTGATTTCTAGACATCCCCCCCTTATCCACCATCACTGTCTGACCTCACAAACGCCCTGTCGATGCCTTCCCAGAAGAGCGGAAGCCGTTAAAGCTGCAAAAGGGATGTCCGACTCCTTATTTAATGCCTATGGATTTAGACTGGGATGTCATAAAAGCTGCTGAAGGTGTGATGTGTCGGTCGCCCCAATACTGGGGTCCATATATTGCACTGGATGATGCATCATATGATTCATCTACTCGATAAATTATAGAATCACAAAATGTCAAACATAATCAACAAGTGTTTGACATAAATCACTTCTGTCCCCATTTTAATGAATCAAGCAAAACGTCCTCAGTCTGATGTGCATGGTCCCCCCAAGTCATTTAATATTACTTTGAAAGTGTCTAATGAGGACCGGCTCCTTAACTTTCAGGTCATTTTGCGATTGGTTCCGAGCAAAGGGAGCTGCAAACTTTAATGTCTTTTTTTCCTCAGTCCATTACGGGCCTTTAGAACAGAAAGTACAAGTGTTAGATTTAGAGATTTGAAGGAAGCATACCAAAAATGGGCCTGTCTGGGATTAAAAATGGGTTATATATATTCACATTTAAATGTTTTTTATCAATATGGGAGTCGAGGAGTTATGATGCTACGTTCCTCGAAACAAAAATTGGAGTGTGTTGGAAGTGGGTGATATGACTGCATATACAGCACCCTGCACCAGTAGATATGCGTCCGCTGGCATTTCCATTTCCTCTGCATCATGTCTCAATTCACTGCGAATATCTACGATGCTGTATTTCGTCGACACACAAAGCCATGTAACAAACTGGGGCTGGATTCCGTGTGACTGTGTGATGTCCCGAATTCATCTGCCTTCCAAAGTAACGCGCTTTGGACAGCAGGACAACTTAGCACGTTAAAACCACTAAAATAAAACGTGAAAATGTCGGTCTCGTTATGAAGCTGGAGTCGCAATGATTAGTCTACCAGACATTCGCACGCTGTCATTGATTTTGACAGTGTTATTGTTCTCATTTGAAACCTTAAAGCTTCCATTCTGAAAGGGCGTCAGTTTTACTGTTTTGAAGCCTTTGTTTTTAATTCGTGTGTTGTCTTTGTCGTCAGTGAGGTTTTTGTTTGCATGGAACTCCCAAATAAAAGAAAAATAATCAAATGTGATGAAGTACAGTATGGGCATCTTAAGCCAGAGAGTTACTGTATTGTGATAAATGCTTTTTCCATGATGTAGAAGTGCATATCCCATAATAGAAACCCATTTCCGCGAGTGTATGAATAAAACAAAACTCTGCATACCTACAGTATGATCACACATGTTGTAGACAATCAATCATTTCCCCATGTGGTCGACAGTGCAGTTGACAGTGGGAAACCGTCGTACCTTGGCGTTGGCCCAATCAGGACTGCGATGCTATCACCCCCCGTCACGAGGATGCAGCCTTCATACTGTTACACTGAAGCACCTAATGTCACACTAGTGGAAAACACATCGCGGTCATATATCATCAGTCAATTTACAGCCGCCGCTGCTGAATTCTGATGTGGTTTGCACATGGATGTGCCAGTGAACAAACTGTGGCTTCAGCAAAAAAGTAAAAATGGGAGACAGGATGTGTGTAGTGTATTTCATTCATCTACATAATCACTGTTAGTAAGGTGGGTTGGTTGGTTTCATGTTTCATTGCAAATGTCCAGAAAAAAAACTGTATGTAATGCAACAAATATCTATCACAAAATTGTCATGTTGCATTGTGGGACCTAAATGTGGTATTTCTATTTTAAAATACTTTATAAATGCCCTAAAAGTATCAAAGCTAGAAGCGCTCTTGTTGTTTTCTCCACTGACGCAGCAGTAAATGAAAAGAATGGAGTTTGATGCTGAAATGGCAGCGTTTCTTCTACACGGGTGAATTTGACCATGAGGTTTATGAAGGTATGAAGTTATTATGGGATGTTATTATCTTTGCTAAGTTGCAGTTTGTTGATCCACGGTTCAGACTAAACTGTGACAGTTCTGACCTCGTTTGTTGGATTCCAAACAGATCTTTAGTTCAGCTATTGACAACAAAACAGAGGTGATTAGTGGTTTTACTGTTACTGTTTTCTATCTAAGAACAGAGCTAAGCTAACAGCGCTATAATGTAAACTATCAGCTGATGGGATAGTTATAAGGAATAGTGTTATTTTGATGAACTGACTTTGTGCTTCACAGGTGAAAACTTAATGATACCATAGCACAGATGTGAGTAAACAGCTTCATATTTTATTCATTGAGTGACACAGTCTGTGGAAAGAAGTAGCATTAGCTAATTTGTTGGCGGTTTTTGTAGCTGTTGGTGCATTCTGGTTCTGAACTTCCCCTCGCTGTTGATAGATATGAATATCAATTCTACATTTAATGACTGAATCTATTGTATAAGTCCATTATATGAAACCTCTGCATCCTGTATTTAGTATTTAGAGCAGACAACCTTGAGTATTTAATCTTTGACTTTGTCAGCTGGAGCCGTTCCATCAGTATGTCAAAATCGGTCCATTTCTTTCTTTCTTCAGGCCTGTTTTGAGAAAATACAGTTTGAATACTCATTCAGTCATGCTATTTGCAGTGTTGGGGAAACTTAAACTACATGTAGTTGGACTACGTAGTTAAACTACATTTTGCTGTAACTTGCTGGTAGTTAAACTACATTCATGTTTTGTGCCGTGTCAAGTCGTTTAAGTACTTTTTGGGTAATTTTTTGTAGTTTAAACTACAATTTTGGGCAACAACATGAAATTAAGGGGTTTTTTTAGATTTGTTTTTTGTAATATAAATTGTATTTCACATTGAACATAAGACAGTCCCTTTTTCTTTCATCCTGAATTGCTTTGAAGGCATGATTGTGTCATGACATCACAGCCAACGCTGCCTCTGATTGGCTGGCCCTGGCAGCACTCGGATGCACAGATGTGTGATCAGTACTAACGTCATGTGGTCGTCACCACCGTGGTACACCCTCCCACCAGTGCCACCCCCGATAGCGACGTGCCGTCCCAACCATGGACATACTTGGTTTCATATACACCACATGTACATTCTTAATTTAATGCTGAAAATAAAACGTAGTGGCTAAAACTAGTTTTTCTAGCTGTTAGTTTTACAAACTACATTTCTCCAGGGGTAGAAATATAGTTTGTTTGAACTACTGCCATGCTAAACTACTTGTAGTTTTACAAGCTACACTTGCAAAGTGGCTTCCCCACACTGGTTATTTGCCCGACCTTTTACTCATTTTAACATTGTAATAGTCGTTGGTGTATGTTTTCACATCAGTGAACATATGCATCTGTGTCTGAAGATGAAGCGAGAGGGCAGCTTATAAACTGTTTGTATCTAATTTGTACCTCGGCGTCCTGACTAAGACATGGCAGCGTTGTAGCAAGAGGCAATTCCAACAGGCCTAAGGGTCCTGACCAGCATTTTCTATTTGGTGTAATTGAATAAAAACACTGTTACTAACGATCAGAGCTTTTTGTTTTGGTTTTTTTTTCTAGAGTGCTGGCATATCGTCTGTTCCAGCATGAGTGTTTTTGAGAGGACTTTTACAGCACATTCATGTACAGTGTATATATGTAAATAAAAACATATTGTGCACTAAATTTTTAATGAATAGTATACAGTAATTTTAGTAAAATGTCATGATATAAAACATGAAAATATGCCTCTGCAGACAGTGTGCTCAGCTCAGCCTTTCCTCTTTCCATGTTATTTTATTTTCTGTAATACTTATGTGATCTTAAATAAACATTTGCCCTCTGCCATATTAAAGCTAGGTGTTGTTAAAGAGACAACACTGGGCGGTTGGATGTAGGTGTGAACAATAAACAGAGAAAAGCAATAACGAATGAGAACTTATAGCAGGCATATACACAATAACAAACAAGGACTAAATGGAAAAGTAAGAAATTATTTGGTCATAAAAAGACAAAGGTTATGGGATTAAACACAAAAATAACCTGTAAAAGAAAATGTATCTATTATATACACCATGTACCTATTTATGTGTTGTTCTGTTTGTGCAGGTCTAATAAGGAATTATATTGTAACACCAAGGTTTAACAATAAAATAGCTCTACATGCACAAGTGTGGGTGTAACTCATACATAGTCACTCAGTCATACACCAATATTCCATCCACACTGTACCAGCATTTGTTATTTGCATTCACTTTGGCATCACAATAAGTTAGTACTACATTTAAGTTTCAGCCTGTTTCCTTTATGAAAGATAATTTAATTGTAAGAAACTGAATAAAGATGTGCGTTGGAGTTTTGATAGTGCGAGTTGTTGAAAGAATCTTCAAGGAAACATTGCATACGCCGATAAATCAGCTCCGAGAGAATGAACAACCAATGGAAATGTGGGGATTTTAATTATTCAAAGCGTTGCTAGTCCTGTTCCTGTCACATTGGAACAACATCTGCAGTGTCAAGGAGAAAAGGAAAACGGAAAGGAAAAAAATGGAGCTTACTAGTGGGTTAGACACTAAGCTGTTTCGTACAGTAATGTAATGCGAATGATCGAATCAGATAACGGCGATCAATAATGACTTTGCTCCTGGATCAGATGCGATTTGGGATCAGCATGTCTGAGTTTCATTTGACCCATTTAACGTAAAGGTAGCATTGAACATCACATCAGCCTATGCTACTTGTAAGTATTTTCTTCGAATGACGTGACCTTCATACACTGTGAGTCACTGAGCATAACGCGAACAGATCTTGAATCTAAAACACGATTTGTACCTGAGTCGTGTCATAGTTCAGCCTCTGCAGTGGTGATGAAACAACAACTAACTCCTTTTGTTACTGTTTTCAGAAAAATAAACCCACTGTGGCAGAAATTATGTACTGCCTGCAGCCTTGAACATCCACAGAAACTGGGAACTCACTCAACCTCTGCCATCATCAGTCCTATCTTAAAGAATTGGAGAATATCTCTGGATGCTGTGCCCTGGCCACACGGGTACAGATATTTTGCACAATGGATATATTTCTTTATGTGTGGGCCTTTTTGTCAAAATGCAAACAGCATTTAGGTCACTGAAACAGAAGACTTTTAAAGTCTGCTTTGTGAGTATCTTTGTGAAAAATGGAGATATTAGAAAACAATAGCCTCCCTTCCCTAGTCTCCCATGCATATTGTTACTTTGTGCAGTAAACATGGGCCTGAAACACCAAATTTAGGTCATACAGATGTATAAGTCAGTGTTTTGCAGTAGATTTCAGTCAACATTTGGAGGCAGACACATGTACTGGTGATATGAGGAAATCTACATAATCTGAAGAATGGACGTCAGAAACCCAAACCTACAGTCTTAACCCTTTATAGGGCACTCATAGAAATACTTTGAAATGTAAAAGTTCAACCTCAGTGTGTTACTGGAGGACAAAACTATTTCTTTTGTGAAATTTTTCCAAATGTTTTATTTTCATGTAGAAAATCAAGTTTAATGAAGTTAATATATTTAGTTCCTTACCCATAAGAGGCAAAAAAAAAAATAAATTCAAGTATATATAAAAATACAAGAAAAACATGTAAAGTGAAAGGAACATGTATTTTAGAACATTGGAACATCACTTTTAGAACATTAGACCAACATCAGTGCTGATCCAGACACCTGTCAACATCCACATTATCCCTTTGAA
>JAPQRQ010000006.1:831242-848603 GCA_037367365.1 Apogon talboti
TGATGGTGTTTCCATGGTAACTACAGAGCCTCTGAACGTCCAAATGGGTCATATCTGATGACCATGAAAAGACGACATACTGTATTTTACACCAATTATTTACATGTATTGATAGGATTAGTGGATCAACATGTATTAAACAGTTTATATCTGTACTTAGTTTGTGTCACCGGTGGCTTTTTGGGTCTCTGTGGGTTAAGATTGGTGTACAAATCTGTATTTTAATTAATCATTTCATTGTGAATCAATTAAATAACTCAGGAAGTTGACTTCAGGTTCCCTCTTGCAATAACCCAAGGTCAATGTATTCCAGAAGACAAACATGACGAACTCAAACAATGAAGACCATATGGTGCTAAGACGTGTACCTTTCTGCTAAAGCGCTACATAGGTGCCATGTTGTGGAGTTTACAGTAAATGTGCGATAATAAAACGTGAAAAAGCGTGGGAGACATATTCTGCATAAAAAGCCTCCGCTGGAAGAAGGTGAAAGTTCCGTTCAGAATATAATTGTGTTGCTATGATTCAAATCCATTAGTTACCTGTATTTTCTTTCCAGGCTTTTAGTATTCGGAGCCAACGCCTTCGTTCGCTGTTAGTGGAGATCCGCATGTGCCTGAAATGTTTTTGTTTGCGCCTCAGTGCAAGCAGAAACACTGAAGAAGCTTATGTGATTTAGATCATGACTAGGGAGGCTGCTGTTGTGCTGAGTGAGAAGAATATCACAGTGAAGAAAAACTGCTGCGCTATCGTACACAGCTTGACCCATAGCAGGGATTATTTATTGCTGTCAGCTGAAAAGCCCATAACTCCGGTTATACTGATTTATTTTTTTATTGTTAATGTCAGTTCAAGGTCTGCATGTTGCTATATGGGTAGAGAACAATCTATATCTGGTGTACTGTATGATTTTGTAGCTCCATTAATTAAAACAAAGTACATGACAAAACTAGTTCATGGAGTATCGCAAGTGAGTTCAGTCATAAATTGATAATCAAAAGGTATTAAAAATTCAGTGTGAAAGCTATTGGGAGATGCAATTACAGGAATTATGTGTTCATTAGTGTACGATTAACCGAAAATAAGACTTGTTGTGCATTTGTATAATGGGCAGTTTGTTTCTCCAGTACTTCAGAATGGATTTCCTCATCTTCTTTTAGTTTTTATGGTTGATCACATCAATATTATAAATAATAATAATAATAACAATAATAATAATAATAATAATAATTCATTTTATTTATAAGCAGCTTTCGTGGAACCCAAGGACACTGTACTGCAGATGATAAAAACAACAATACATAGAATACAAAATAAATAAATAAATACATAGAAAAAGTAATTATTAAAGTATATTACCATCACCTTCCATGCTCTAAACATCTCTTTGATTAAAAAGCCCAGAGTAGACAGTCCAATTGAGAGAATAAAACTCACCTCACTATCCAGCCCTAGGGGAGGGTGAGGCGAGGGGTATTTATTCACTTTGTTTGTGCTTGTATTGAGTGTCTTCGTACATATGACTGTAGATGTGGTGAATAGAAATGGCTTTAGTAGGTGAGATATTGGGATGTAATGTTAAAACTGTTCAAATATTGAACTTGTTTTTGTCAGCTCTTCATTTTTTTCTGTTAAACACCTGTCTGGTTGGTGCAGGTGGGAATCAGCACTTTTACTAAAACTTGGCACAAGCATCGTTTCTGTTTGTGAGGTTATTGTATTATTGTGTAAATGATAAATGTCTTGGTTGCAATGTGCATCTTCACCGTTATATATTCCACGCTGAAACTTTAAAGAGATAAATTTGTAATGTTTTAATAAGAGTTCAGGGTATTGAAAAAAGTTCAACTTAGGGTGTTTTTCCTCTTGATACAGTTTGTTTGGTGAGGATTGGATGTATTAATTGCACTAAGGTGCAGACCAGAACAACTGGACTGAGGCTGTTCAGAGGAAGATCTCTCCATACGGTCCCAAACGAACTCTGCAGCAGTTAGTGTTAGTATGTGTTGGATGTGTGATCAGTTGAACTCCTTAAAGTTTACGTAAACTGGTGATGACCGTTGGAAAGTGAGTTTACAAGTGTAGATAGGATGCAAAAACATCATCAACATAGTCAGTTTGAAGGTTCTAAGACACACAAACTCATTCGACACAAACCACTGAATGAGTTACTCAGGTTTACAGGAATGATTCTGATTGGTTGGCTGGTTTTGTGTGTAACACAGAAGATAAAGATGTGTTAAGTTACAACCAGTGAATTTGTGTTTGATCAGACAGAGGCTGAGTGTATCCTACGTCTAAAGTTAATTGCTAACTAACTAATGCACAATGGAGCAGCAACATTAAAGACTAAAATGCAGAATGAAATCAGAGCTATTGTGCTTCCAAAAACAAAGTATGGGCACAGACTTTTTTCTATTCTTTGGCAATATGTCAGCTGGCACCAGATCTCCCTATAGGAAAACTGTATTTTGTTTCGATGTAATTGCAGGTGTTCAGCCTGTAGGGGGCAGACTAAATAGAGATGATCAGAGGTTGAATTACTCTTTAAGTTTGGGCTAAATGGCTCATGGTGCCAGGTGTACTTTACACTCAGAGACGGTGTAAGATGTACTAGTTTGTGTAATAGTAATAGTTCATTGGAGAATAACTCAAGTTGCCTAAAATTCTCATGTGGTTTGTAATTTTCTCACCTGGATTTTTCTCACTATGAAAAGAAACTAATCCAAGGGAGAAATGCTTGAACAAACTAACTATTGGTGTAACAATGCACTTAACCTTAAGCAGTACACATTATTTCATATATTGTTTCTCTTTAGATTTTTGTGCAGTGTACAGCTTCCAGAGTGAGCTATAAAAGGACAACAATATTATAAGACAAGAGCAGAAAAGAAGAACAAAAGATGATAAGTTAGCACTTGAAATGATCTGGCCTGTTTCTGCCAAGGTCTGAGCTCAAATGCTCCTCTCCGGAGCTCCGGCTGATAAAAGACGCAGCTTCAATAAGCAAGAACCTATAAAAGTTTCCGCTTTTAAAATCAATCATCTCATAGAGGTTCCTCATCCGTTTCTCAATAGTGAAATATTAAGCCTTATAAATCAACAAAAAGCACTTAAAATAGCATCCCCCGAAGCGCTAGCCTCTCATTCCACTACTTTGCCCTGGAAATGCCTGAATAAAAGGAAACTGGTTCACCTATGTCTGGTTTTTTTAGTCTGGGGGTCTGAAACAGAGCCATGGTTCACATAAATGCAAGAAAATGGCAACGTTTGTGTGAAGGAGTATTCTGAAAATTTTCAATATCTCTGCTTACTAAAGCGAGCATTGCATCAGCAGAAAGAACTTTGAATTTTGGAGATTTTTATTTCTCTGCAGCTTGTATTTTTCTGCACTTCCAATCTTCTGCCTACTCCAGTCTTTATTAAAGCGGACTGGTTCACACTTTATTCTGACAAAAAAATGTACTTTTCTGAGCCATAGTAAATGTCCAAGTTCTTTTTTGTACTGATTGTGGTTTCTACATGTTTTGTCATATTTCACATGGTTAATTAATCAATGTTATGTATCCACAGACTGTATCACTCACTGAATAAAGTATAAAGCTCATTCTTTACACACATCTATAATATGATATCGTCAGGTTTTCTCCTGCAAGCTAGAACTCATAGCTGCTTATTTTGACTGTTGCTCAGAATAACACTGTTTTATAATCTTCATGTGCTGTATCAGCTGATAGTTTACATTATAGCTCTGTTAGCTTAGCTCTGATTAGACAGAAAGCAGATAGATAGATAGATAGATAGATAGATAGATAGATAGATAGATAGATTGGCAGAACTTTAGAGCTCTTATTCTAAACACTGATAATTTTAGGTCCTTTGTCAAATCTGAAAGTACAAATACTACTTATATTTGCTTTAATCCAGCATCAACCAAACAGACTTCCATCTTTAAACCATTTCTTCAGTCTTTATTTCAGCCTCATGATGCTTCTGCTCACTATGTAAGGAGGACAGTTCACCCCCAAGACATGAGATCTGGACCATAATTTCCATCCATTTTCTTGTGCTGAAGGTCAAAGAGCAATTGACCCTGTAACATAAAGGACAATTAGCATTATTAAACTTAATTGCGGTTGCACTGAGGCTGTCAGATGCCGGGTGCACATGTCCTATTGAACGCTGAAAGTGCAGTCATTGTTAATGCTGCTTGAGAATATCTCCCAAAAGGTCAGCTCTCCTACCTGAAACAGATATTTGTCTGCAGTAATAAGACCAAGTTAACCTCATAAAACTACAAGTAATTTTATTTCCTCTTCATTTCAATGATTTTTTTCTTCCTCTCCTTAACATCTCCTCATTACACATACAAGTCCTGGTGTTGGGGATTGTCTTTCATCACTTGCTGCTACTTTGAACATCTTTTTTATCTGTGCGTTTCATAAAGTGCATCCTAATAATGATTGCATAAATTGGTTTTGGATGACGAAAATAAAGCTTATCGTCCTGTGTGAATACATTTAACGACGGTTGTGTACTGAGGAGCTGATTCTACTTTTTGTCTTTCTTTGTAAAAGTCGGGCGAGTGTAAGTCCCTTTCAGCTGTCACTGTTTTTAATCACCACAGTACAATGTAAGATATATTTATTGTCTTTACTTATTTACTCCTGTCGAGAAACCACAGGTGGTCGAAGCCCTCCTGCTGCCTCCGGTTTACGTTCTGAATGTAAATTGAGTTCTAATTCAGTTGTTTAGCTAATTACCGCCAAAGAGTTTATGTAATTACCTCTGCCAAGGTGGTAATGTAATCACCCACGTCTGTTTGTTGGTTTGTTTGGTCTGTCAGCAGTAGGGTTGGGACAAAACGATGAGGCAGGAATATATTGGAACATGACATGACTGAATTGTACTGCTGCCAAATATTGATATTTTTATTATAATATGACAGTTTTTGCCTCTTCTTACCATCATTTGGGTTTTTTTTTTCTTATCCATGTACCTAGGATGGATGTTTTTGAAACCAAAACAATAATAATGATAATAATAAAAAACTGACCAACCAAGGAACAGATCAAAAACAGTTTAGTCACTTTGTTGTAGAAAATATTTAAATAAAATGCATTTGTGCAGTTCAGCAAAATCATGCCATATCACTTCATTTTATTATTGACATCTGCTCCAGCCTCTTGCCTGTTCCACACAAAAATTAAAGTAAATATACTTAAATAAAACAATAGTGGGTGACCACATTTGGATTTAACTCGTCAAATAGTTCAGATGCATCCACTGGATAAAAACTGCAGTGATTAATATATTTCAGCTGCAACAGGTTCTTTAACCCTAACTGATGCATGAAGAAACCGTATTGTAAACACTAGTTCTTCAGCTTTGTAAAGTAAAACCTAAATTCCCTTCCACCATAAATAAAAACTGGTCGACTCTTACAAAAAATAATGCCAAATAATTTTACCACTTATCAATTATTCGCCAGGATGTATTGACTTGCAACTTTCTCACTAGAGTTGTCATCATTGAGGTGCAGCCTTGTAACAGTTTTATATCACAACTGTAGAGATTTTCATGAAACTTGGTGGAAGGATCGGCCATGGGTTTATGAGAACTGGGAGTCAGCCCATAAGGTATCAGACTGCACCCATGAGTTTGAATGTACCACAAAATGTAATGAATCTTTATTAAGTTCAGTGCCACATAATAAATATTTGCATTTTTGATTAATCTGTTGTTAATATTAATCCAGAACAGTTCCTGATCTGTATAAAGTAAAACTCAAATCTCCTTCTAGCTGAAATAAAAATGAGTCGACTCTTACAAAAAGATGTCCACTCGTCAGCTATTCATGCTGAAACTGTTGCTGATCAGTCTGTTGGTTATTTTATTAGTTAATGAAATGTCAGAAAATGGTGAAAAATGTCAATCACTAAAGGCCTCAAATGTCTGATTGATGATTTTCAGTTTCCTGTCATAGAGGAGGAGAGAACCGTAAAATACACAAGTTAAAGAAGCAGCATTCACTTTATTTTTCCCTTAAAACAGTCAGATTTGTCAAAATGTTGGTGATTAATTTTAATTGTTGGCAACTAATCACTTAATTGTTGTGTATTAAGGTTTGGTAAAAGCAAAGTATTTGTTGAAATTCCCATTACAAATGGTTCACACGAGCATAAAAACAACTAGAGCGAATAAAACTACAAAACAACTGCATAGCAGGCAGACAGAGTGCATTTAGAAGAAATAAAAAAAGTGCGTACTCTAGCTGTGCCCTTCTAATTTCAAATAAAACAACCGAGTTAAGAGAAAGAACAAGTCTATATTTGGACAAGACCCAAAGCTAATGTTAGTGGAATTCTCAGCGGTGGCCTTGGCTCTCCAAAAGCACTTTGATCTTAACACATCGCACAACTCACTCTGCAGGAGTGGAACGGCTTTAAAGACGTTTACAACCGTGCTTTATCAATTTGTTTGTTTCTTACAAATCGCGCAACAATTAAAGGTGCTGAGGTGTGTTTTTTTTTCTCGGACATTAAGAAGACACAGTCGGCATGTTCTGGCCGTCTCAGCGCCAGGCGGAGGGGCATAAATCCAGGATTGTGTCCTGCTCCCAGAAGTGGTGAAACACCGTCCAGTGAGGATTTGAAGGGAAACCCCTGCTTGTTTCCAGACTTGTTAAACACAGAGATGGTGTTAACATGCTTTGTTCCAGCACAACCCCCACCTCCGCACACAATCATACACACCCCCCACCTTACCGTTTCCAAACACTCCCGCCCTCCAAGCTGAGTAAACCTGCAGAGTATGGCAGCGGAGGGAGCTTGGCCCTGATTTCAGTTCAGTGGAGGAGCTGGGGGGCCCAAGGGACACTCAGGTTACCAGCATCGAATCCTGCAATATTAGCAGGGCACAGTGAAATAACAGCCTGCCATCTGGAACCTATGCTAAAGCCATCCTAGCCTTGCAGCGTTCAATCACACTGACCTCAATTAAGTGTTATTTGTCCACTATTTTTATTCACCTCTCCCTTTGCCTCCAGATCTTCCTGTCCTACGTAGTAACATATGCTTTAATGTCATGTCAGATCCAGACTGATGGCTGGACTATAGGCCTTGTCCTCTCTATAAGCTTCGCCATTAAACTTTAAGCAAGTCTACCTCATAAGAGGTTTCAGTAGAGAGCACCTTAAGTGCAGGGGGATAAAGCTCGTCTTTGTGCTCCAGAGATGCTGCATTGGTGAGCCGCTTTAAGAGTGGGTGTTTTTTTGGTGAGGCTTCATGCTCATGACTCAGTGTGGTCTTTTTTGACCCCACTTATACAGGACACAATGAGTACACTTAAGCAGGTCCCATCTCTATTGAACTTTAGTGCTTTTTCATCTGTAAACGGGGGAACATTTACTTTGTCATTCTGCATTTCTGGGGCTCAATTAAGATACAGTTGATGTCCTCTAAATATCTTGGTGCTAACCTGAGATCTAGACGTGCTGTAAGTGACGTACGGCCGCTGCAAAAAAGTATTTCCAGAAGATTTAAAAAAAAAACCTGCTTTATTAAATGTAGAATTTGCACATGCAGGTTTGACATTTATCTACCTTCAGTCCATGGGTTTTATTTACTGAGGAACTGACTCTAATAGGGCTGAGCGATCTGACAATGTTAATGTGGTACATGGTCTGGTTTTCAGAGGACTTGTTCATATCACTTCATCAAAAGTCCTGATTTCAAGATAAATGCGGAGAGTGTTGTATTCTATGTTGTTCTATTATATTACAAGAGCGTATTCAAGTCTATTAATAGTGATTGTTAAAGTCTGTCAGCTCACAAGGTTCTGTCGTGTTGTTTTTCTGACATCTTCATGATAATTAAGTTTGGATTTACACTTTGGTTTGGTGGAACAATGGCACTATATCTGTTGTATTGGATTATATTTGTAGTTATGTATGAAACTGCTGGAACCGTTAATATGACAGTAGACCACCACAGATCAGGTTAGGGCAGTTGACGGATATTCTAAATGCAGTGAATAATATGTATCAGGTCTTTGACTCTAACTGATGCAGTGAGTATGTTCTCAATTCTTCTATCCATTTATAGACAATGAAGATTGGGCTGTGTTTCAATGGAAAAAGGTCATGTGGTCTGATGAGTCCAGGCTGACCCTGTTCCAGAGTGATGACGAGAGGTGTTAATTGATTACCCATCATGCATAGTGCCTACAGTACAAGCCTGCGGGTCAGTGTTTTGATCTGGGGTTGATTCCGTCGGTCAGGTCTAGGTTCAGTAACATTATGCATATAGGAAAATGATGGACGTGAATGTTGTGATGTTGGATAAGCCTATTGAAATGCATGCTGTAATTAGAGCTAGAATAAAATCTCACGAGTCGGGACTTTTGCATGATGGACAGGAGTCACACATCGTTACTTTTCATGGTTTTAGGTGAACTGTAGGTCAGGCTGAGGTGATGATTCATAAACAACTAATGATGGCAGGGAGTTCACAGCCCAACTCGGCCACAGAGCCTGTTTGGAAACACTTTGTCTCTGGGCCAAGTTTTAGAAGCGCAAGATAATATAAGACTCTCAGTTACTATTGGATTGTACGTGTTTTCTTTATATTATGTAGATGTATGAGTGCCAGCAGTGATGTACAGCAGGTGATAGACAGATTTATACACCCACAGATGTAACACCTTTGACATCATCACATCTATATTATCTATATTAATCCTATCATGAGTATAGGGCTTTTAAAGGATGCATCTATACCAGATTTATGACTGTTGTTGTATTGGTTTATTTATATACTTGTGGACAAAATACAGTTGACAAAATCATTTTTAGAGAGCTAGTGTTGGTAATACTCTTCAGGAAAATGTGAATTTCATCAATGAGCAGATTTTTGTCAGGAAGATGTGGAGTTTTTAGTGAAATAAGCATGGAAAGAGCTATCACATTGACTAAGACAGTGGGCCTAAAAGTAACGTATGTGGAGGACGTGGTGGGTTATTTAGCTCTGTAGATAAAGCCCCCCCCTCACCTCATCATTTCCCACCTACCAACAAATTTGCGACCGGGGGGGTATGGGGGTTATGCCACCATTACACAACAGACCCCAATCCATAAGCCGGGGGGAGGGGGTATGGAGTATGTGCCTCTGTTATTTAGCTTACATGGGGTCTTTACGGGGAAGTTGAGAAACACTGTAATAGTCCAACCGCTTACATTTTGACATGGGGGGAATCTGCTGCATCTCCTTTGTACTAATAGCCAGTGATCTGTGATATTTCGTACCCCCCTCTGTTGAGAACCACTGGTCTAAGACATCCAGGTACCAAGGACATTCATTCAAAGACACTGAGAGTGGTGAAAGCACATTTTTAATCCTAAAAGACATAAATAATAGAAAATATTCTATTAGTTGGCAGTAGACAGGTGTTGTTCAGCGTTGGTTTGTTGGTTTGTGTCCCATTGAACAGCGTAAATGATCTGGTTTTGAGGACTTTCATCCTACAGGTGAACGTGGTGCTGAAAAATCCAGGAATTAAAGGCAGGAATGAAGGTTGTCGTCAGTCCCTGGTCTGACATGAATATAAAACAGGCCTGCAGCTATTACATGTTGAAAAGTCAATTTTAATGGCAGATTCTGCCCACTTAACTCATCACAAAATGGATGTGGTCTTGAGATTTACAGCATTTTCACAGACATGCCCACAGGAATGCTTTTGATATTGTGCATGCAAATAGGAACGTTGTCGTTTATTTTATCAGGTCTTGAATCTTCAGAGAAAACGGGGACTTATCCTTGAAAAGGTAAAGAGAGTGCCATGTAAGGACAATAACACACAGCAATGAAAGGTTCAGAAACTGTGTTAACAATACTAAACTACTCACAAAAAGACGTTTCACATCACAGCATTAAGTCTAACTTTTCAGTCGGGTGTTAACAGTCATATTTGATCATTTTGTTCTGCTTTCTCACTTATAACAAATTTCAATGTGACTCCCGAGGTTCATGTGGTTGAAATACGCAAAAAGAGAAACAAACTGAAGAAAGAAATGATGCTCCGATCGCAGTTAAAAGGAGATAAAGCAGAAGGAATTATTGGTCGCCTAGTCCTTAGTCAGCCACATGCCGTGTCATTTTCTTATTTTCTTGTATTTTCCTGTAATGGATAAGTGTTAATAACAGTGTCTATCACCTGCACCACAGTCAAAACATGTCAGTTAAGTCCACAAGAAATGAGACGGCGCACAGGGCTCGGTCTTATCTGTGTTTACCTTTTGTGATGAATGAGCGGCGCTGGTCAAAATTGCCTGGTGCTGTGCGCCACGCCGCGTGACACAGTGCCAAGAAGAAGAAACAGGCTGCACAAGCGGCATCCTGAATCCTCCACTAAACACCCCCTGCTATCAGTGACAGGCATCAACAGGACAGTAGGCCTTTAGTGGCTGTCCAGGAACATCTCGGAGGGATTCCCATACAAGTGACACTGGGAGCGCTGCAGGTGGCTTCACGGCGCCCTGTCACTGCATACCACTTTACTGTTTCAGCGTGGAGCGCAGGGTTTTACAGCTAGTGCAGCTTAGGTGAGGTGGTGTTTGGCTTGTCGCAGGTCCCAATGTGTATAGAACAACAACAAGAAGGTGTTTTTTTGTTTTTTGTTTTTTTTTGCAATTAATGCCCCAAAAACAGTCAATACACACCTTAGTGGAGTTACAACTGCGGCTCTACATGCATGTCCAAATGCCTTATCGATTTATTGTTGAAATCATGTCGCTGCCGCTATGCAGTCTTTTAGCTACAGTATCATAGGCCACAAATAATAATACAAATAATAGTCAATTGGGAGCTAGCAAGTTAGAAACCCAGAGATAAACTGGCCAATGTTGCAAATTTGTACATAGTGTACTTTTTGTCCATATATGTGCAGAAGAAAAACAACAAGGTTTTTTTTTTTGTTTTTTTTTTTTGCAATTAATGCCCCAACAACAGTCGATGCACATGTCAGTGGAGTTACAACTGCGTCTCCACTAAACCAGTTCATTGGACTGTTGTCTTTGTCCCCGTCTAAGTGCATGGTGATCTAATCAATTTATTGTTGAAATCATGTCTCCTCCGCTACAATGGGTGCATTCTTTTAGCTTGTTAACTTACAACATTACAGACCACAATAATAGCTAGTCTCAAGCTAGCAAGTTAGCAACCCAGAGATAAACTGGACAATGTTGCAGATTTGTACATAGCGTACTTTTTGTCCACTCGCTCTCATTATCCTCCCACTTCCAGTAGGATTGGGGTCCAGTTGATCTCTCACAGTTAATTTGTTGAGTTATCGTCCAGTGAAAGGACCACCCACTTCTCCTGCATCCAGACCGCAGGACTCTAACATAGCGGCAGAACCTGACAACCTCGCAAATTCAAGTTATTGATTCTTGATAGAACATGCCGATGAGATACAGGGACATTGGTTCTATTTTTGTCCAGATGAGATCCGTGATGTTGGACTTCCAGACCAGTTGGATTGGAATTTCGCCAAATCCTGACCTCGTCCAATGCCAGTCCAACTGGCCTGTGTACATGTCGGAGTAGATTGACTTTCAGTTGCATTGTATAGGTGTGTTTTGTCCAACTATTAGAACTTCAGTTTCAGTCAAGCTAACATGTCTACCTGTACTTTTAAAGTCCAGTTTTAGTCGGACTGACACAATAATTTGGTTGTTGTTTGGTTATTTGGCGGTTCCATGTAAACCCGCTGACTAATGTGGATATTTTGCAAATTATTATTCTTCAAGCTTGAGCCTTTTGTTCACATCTAAACTGTGTTGTAAGGTGAAAACAGCGACTCCAGTTTGTGTGTATCTGCAGGGAAATTGGTGGGGTAATGCACAGATTAACGTGTGACTCTGTAACCATAGCAACCAAAGCAACAACAATGGTGAACATATGCCGACTTATTTACATTTGGCTAGTCCGAGCAGTTACAAGTTGACATCACACAAAAAAACCTTCTGCTTCTGCTTTCGGTTTGGGCCGGAGTCTCACATTGAAATGGAAATAAGTGATGGGGGGGGGGGGGTTCTTTGCTGTGATGATTTATGTACTGTTGATGTGCATGACTGACACATATTGAGTGTTTTTAGTCATTTTTGGGTTCTTGTGTGTCCAGAGGTGTTTCCACGTTGTCTTGTACTATTATTTATGTGAATGGAAGGTCTTAAATGTGACCGAAGATACCTTGAATGTCTTAAAATGTCATAAATTCAACTTCCTCAAACCTGCAGATGCCCTGGTTTTGCAAATTGAAGGCCATGTAGACAGGTTTTTTTTGTTTTCTATTTTTTTGACATAGAACAAATATCTGTTTTGCTAAATATCTGCATTAGTGTGGACGGGACATCCTTTTATTTAATGTGCAGTATTACAGGTATGTCGTTGGGATGGATATGGCTCGGTGATCTGCTCAAACACCACGTAACCATCTTGTCACGGTCACTTTTTAGGCAAGTTACATCTAAACTATATCAAGTTTCCTGTGGTTCTGAGGGCCTTCGGTGTGCCTGATGCTCTGTTGTTGTTATTTGACTACAAACTCCGTCTCTTTGCATCATTTAAAACCATATCGTTGCAATATTTTGACATTATGATGAAGTAAACACTAGCCCACGTTTTGCTAACTGCACATACATATGTGACAGCTGCAGCGTTTTCTTTAATTACACAGACTGTGGTGTCCTAATTTGTCTGTCCAGAGATTTATAATGAACCGAGTATATTTTTTACTCTTACATAAACATGATATAAACCAGATTCACAGATTCACTTATGGTAATTCTTCACTGTCTGAAGTCATCATTGTGTCAGTGGTTATTTCTTCATCAGCAGCAAAACGAAACATTACACGTGGGCTAAAACCAAACACTTCTGTGCTGAAATATGCTGAAGAATCACTGTACGTAAATACACTCGTCTAGTGTTGTTCTCTGTTGAATAAAACGAGACAGTAAAATGAATGGCAACAGATGATACAATCTGCACAATACGATTCCTCTGAAAAAGAAAGTACGCAATACATTACGATTAATGGCGATCTAAGATTGTGAGCTCATACAGTCTTAGGGACGGATGATAACATGGAAAGGCAGAAGGGTTGTTTTCCTCAGGGTGATGGACTAGTCCCAATTTGAATCCATTTACCAGAACCCAAGTGATTAAATCTATCTGCATTAAATATTCCATGTCAGCAGCATCATAAATAAGACCAAAAAAAAACCTGCACTCAAGAGAGCGTCAGTTTGCTTTATTTGTTAAAAATTAAACATGCTTAAGTACCACCGGTAGGAAGCGACTGTATAAACTTAAGGATAGAGGAACAATCAGAATAGTCTCCAGAGGAAGCGCTAATCTCAGTTTGGTGATTTGTGCATTTTGGTCTTTGTTCAGGAAGCAAAACTTTGATTGTACTGCCCAACCCTAATTATAAGCTTGAGTCTTCAGAAGAAATAAAGTGGTCGGTGCGTACACAAGCGCACATCCGAGAATACGCTTGATAATAAAATGCAGTCAGGGCGTCTGCTCTTAATATCAACTGGAAGACGAACATTCCGTGCCTGTGTTTGTCCCCTGCATCTAACAAGAAGTTTAGCTCTGAAAGCAGTTTACCCCCGTATCCATTTGGTTAATAGATCCATTAAGCAGCATGGCGTGAGTGGAGTGTGGCTGCTGTGCGCGGTGCAGGATGACGTGTTAATTCTGGGTAATTTATTACCCTGGGTGTCGCTGGGCAAGCAGCTCCTGACAGATCCTGTCTCACTGGGATCGTCCTCAGCCGGGCTTCCATAGGCGGTGTGACTGTACGGTATGCAGCGCTCACATCCTCTGATGCAAGCATGATGTAAAACCCCCGGTGCAGGAAAACAACAGTGAGGCTGCACATAGTGTGGCATTATATCAGACTGGCACTCTTTGAAGGTAGGAGGCTAAAAGCACACCTGTAGAGGGGGAGAGGGTAATCAGATTCCCCCCCTACTGTTATGGGCACTTGCTGGCTCTCATATGGTTTTTATTTATGGAAGTATCCTTTTCTGTCTAGAGCCCGGCCCTGATTAGATCATGGATGCTGATTGTGGCCTAGAGCTGTGGTGATCAATCCTAATTTACTTGGAGAATTAAATTTATATATAGGAGGATGCAGTGCCCTGCCCTGAAAGATGAAAGGGCATTTCCCTCTTATGCATCAACAATCGGGATGACAGGGGGGAAAAAAAAGACAACCCGTATCTCTGATTCTGTTTTATTGTGCGTTTTAATAACATGTAACACGGGGTTTCCACTGGGGAATGAAAGCTGCATTAAAGACTCACAGTGGATAAGCTGCAAACAGAAATTGCACAGCCGCTTGTGCATAGGGCTGTTTTGCGAGCCTCAGCACTGTCTAATGTTCAGCCATTGGGATCAGAGAGTGCAGACCTCTGGTGCCTTAAAGGCAGAGGGAAGGGATTGTGCAGGTCAACGCGGCGCTGCCAAGCTACCCGTCAGCCATTTCATGTTTTAATCAGTTAGGGCAAATCAGCATACACCAACTCTCTGTGCCTCCGGAAAATCCTTTCAGGTTTGTAGTCTGCACAGGAAGGAGGGCAAAGCATACTTCAATCCTTGTCTCATGCAGAAAACGTGATGTTTGTGCTGCTCTGTTTTCAGATCTGAAAAAAAAAACCCCAAAAATAACAAACAGCGTGTGTTTCAGAACAGGCCACTGCAGCAGCCACGCCTTCTAGACATAGCATCTTTACAGCCGGAGCTGTCATGGAGTCGATGATGAAGCTACAGAGTGATTAGCCCCACCCAGAGGCTGCTGAGATGGGAGATGTGGGAGGTGTGTGGTTGTCAAAGCAGGGCTGGCGGAGATGACTCAGTCAGGCACTTAGAGTAAGATCATTACCATGCAGGATCTCTATAGCTTTGCTGTATGTGCTGATTTTTTTTTTTTTTTTTTACTGTTGATATTGAACAGCCGGTGGGTTTATTGTCTCTAACAACACGGTGGTGCTTGTTACTTGTTGTGCATTGGGTTATCACATGGCGCTCACAGTCATTTCTCCACCAACATGGCTTGTTTGTGATTCACTTTGCAAAGCCCAGCTAAGATCCATATTATTGCTGTTGTGGGGAAATCTAATTACTCCACTTTATATGATTGATTGACGCTCTGAGTTGAAATGAGTTCTTCCTACTGTTTGGTGTTTTTATTGTGATGATACAGTGGTGATAGGATTATGTTGTGTATATCTGACTGTGTATATACGTATGTACAGTGTTTAATAGTAACTACTTCAGTTTAACTGAGTAAATATAATTGTAATATTTTACAGTTACTAGGGAAAAGTCTGCAATTTAATTTTATATCTGAATATACAGTCCTTTCAGCAAAAAGCCAATACATACAATACAAGACTTATTCTCCAGGTTTCCCTTCCATTATAACACTTAACCATTATAACATTTAGCAGCATGAGTGTTGAAAAGGGGAATAATACAGAAAGTTCTCTACCGTTTTGTTCTCTTATTTGTGGTTGTATGAATGAGAGTTTAGAACTCTGACTATTGTTTAGCCAATGTTTTTTGTTATTTGTGAAAAATGTCAAGGATTAGTTCAGGACAATGCACCCACCGCATCAGTGAGCATGTTTGTTTCTTTTTGTTTTTCTGTTGTTGTTACAAATGTTTGGTATACATATATAGCCTAGTTGTCTTTTTTTTTTTTTTACTACAATAGTGAAATTATATGTGAATACTCAGTTTTTAGTCAAATTACATCAAACCCCCATACCTCTGCAGCTTCACTTCTTTTTGCATGAAGTAATGTCTTTTGTGGCAGATTTCTGCACAACACGGTTCAGTAAATTCACTGGGATTTTGGCTATTTTACATCTTTATGCTTAGACAGACTCTATTCACTTGACAGTATGTGCTCAGAATGTTTTTGAATGGTTATTCTACTGTTCTTGCTACATGTTTTATACAGGTGGTATGGTACAGTCATGAAACAGCTAGCCCTGAAATAGGAAACAAATGCCTTGTTCTTTTATTGATCATCTCTGTACGTAAAAATCTTGTGAAACTATAATGAATAACATCTGTTAGTTAGCGTGACAAGTTACTAAATGCTTTCAACACTGTAAAATAATAACTGCTAATATTAACCGTCAAAGTAATGACTGTATGCTATGTTTACATGTAAATACATTACCACATCACAGTAATGTTATGCTAATATGTGCATATTTAAACATGTAAAGTCATTGATATGCTAATCAGTGACAATGTTAGCATAAAACATTTTCCAGATTAGCACCACTGTTCTGTTAATATGAATCTGCACACAACAAACTAAAGCTCTGCACATAAAAGTACATCTAAGTTACCTTAACCATTAAACAACAGAATAGAAGGGGAAAGGTGCATATGCACAGCATGTCTCATGAACAAGGTTTGTATTTTTATCTGTAACTTTTATATTCTAACATTGACTTAATTCACAGTTATCATAAATTACTTAATTGAACTAAATAAGAGAAATGGTAACCTTTAAAGACCTAGAGTTATTATTATGTTGACTTCCAAATGAATATTTCTCCACATTTAACCTTTCATAAATGATTTATAACCATTTATTATAATATTATCCTCTGCGTTTTGTATTTTTCAGTATAATTTACTGATAACGCATATTTTCATATAATCTCAAAGTAAATTCAATGGTTATAATATCAAACAGAAAAATGAAGAAAGGTGACTTTTTCAGCAAAATACATCATTAACTGAACATAAAAACAATTGTCTACAATCACTGCAATTTACCAAACTACATGTGTTTTACTTGTGGATCACTGTGGAGCGTCTGAACGTCCAAATGAGTCGTATCTAAAGATGATGAAAAGCTGAAAAACTGCATTTTACCTGAATTATTTATATGCATTGATTGGATTAGTGGATTAAAAGTTATTAAATATTTTAGATGAGTTGATGCTTTTGGTTGTTAGTGGATGTTTAGGTTTTAGAGGGTTATCAGATAAGTTGCGTAAGTGGGGCAAAAATGACCCAGTGATGTTTTTTTTGCAATTTCTTTGCGTGAAAAGTCATTTTTTCATTTTCCAGGTATACCTCAAAAGACATGTTATTGACATCATGCCATTGAAATTTGTAAGTTATCTTTTATTGACTTATGAAATTGTAGTTTTTGTATAAACACCCCAAGGTTATATAAGTGGGTCAAAAATTACCCACATTCATTTTCAAAGGAATTTCATTTGAATTTCACTCACTCACTCACTCACTCACTCACTCACTC
>JAPQRQ010000006.1:861664-876139 GCA_037367365.1 Apogon talboti
CCACCCCCACCCCTTTTCCTCTATTGAAAAAACACCTTTCTGTTGACCGAGGAGGCTTTTCTATAGAAGCGAGGCATGTGAAAGATTTCCAGAATAGAAATAAGTGGTGCCTGGATGGAGCTTTGGTGGCTCTCAATGGACCTGGTAGACAATGTTCTTGATATTTGCCCAGATTTCCCCCCTCTGTTGCGCTACAAGCTGCTAGTGGGTGTGGATGCGTGTCTGCGGTGTTGTGAGCAAATGCCACTAATCCTACGCACTACGTGACCGTGTTAAATTATCCAACAAAACAGTCCAAAACACACATCTGTAAGTTTGCCGTTTAATGTTTCCCAGTCGAAACATGCCTGAAAATGTGATACTTTGCGAAATAACCGCAGCAAATTTCTTACTATTGTGAATATTAGCAATGCCGGGGGGTTAAAATGTTTTTGTCTCCTCAAAATAAACGCTTTTGTTCTCCAAAAAAAAAAAAAAAAAATATGGCGCTCATGCAAATCAGTAGTAATTTGTCTTAAAATGTCAACCCTAATCAGCGGCAGATTATGTTTCAATCTAAGTGATCAGTAGTCATTAAATGATTTCACAGGCAAGTAATCTGTAATCACCTAAGGGATTTGTCAGACAATGTACATGCGTGTTGTCTTTTTTTTGAATGTGAGTCGGCGTGTGTGTTCGCGGATTCTGCTCGTCGAAGTCTACGGCGACGCATTAAGAGCAGCGAGCTGTTAATTATCATGGAAAACGTGGCCGTGTGTGCACAGAGAAGCCCAGATTTATATGCAGCAGCAGTGAATAGCCGTTCTCAGCACCCTGCTAATTGTTTGATGGATAGTACAGACCATTTGCATTTATATTGTACCCCAAACGCCTCCCACCTATTTAGATCCCATATTTAACCAACTCCTGACACCGGAGCAGTGGTCACAACAGTCCGCCCAGTAAAAACCTCGACCTTGTGCTTAAGAGAAGCTCCTGCGACCTGCTGGTTAGAGTGCTACTATGTTGTTTTATGGGGTTTACGCGTGTTTTTTGCTGTTTTAGCGGGTAATTTAATCGGCGTTAATTATGTAAAAGTCCAATACAATCTGAAAAAAAAAAAAAAGGCTCCGAAATACAGAAATAAATCAGCATGATGAACAGAAGGGTTAAAAAAATAATGAGTACATGCACCTGAGCAGGTTTTGTGTTGATAAATTATATGTTTAGTCCAGATGGTACTTAAATGTGTATGTAGTGGAAGACTGAGGCGCCATTAGCAGCACTTAAAGATCTTTACCGCATAAGCATAGCACTTGGTATGGCATATTACGCTTGTTGTAATTGTTGAGATGTTGAAATTATACACACACCATGAACAGTCAGGGCCACATACTGTAACTAATTCACACTCATGCCACCAATGATTTACTTTATTACAAAGGGTTTTTTCAGCCTCTAATCATCCCGAACCTTTTCAGTCTTAAGGACTTTTCATTCCAAGGGACTTCAGATCAGTGTTCTTTACGTCCGCGTTACATAGTGTCATTTAAATAATTTGCTGATGAACATTTTCATAAGGGCTTTGTTATAATTAGGACACAACACATCATTAGTAACATTATTATTATCCCCTGAGCCACAGCTGCCCACATTTAAATGCACTTTTTGCAGCTCCCGCATCTGGAATGCGGGCACCATATGTTATCAAGGTCGATAAAATGTTAGCTAATAAATATAATCGAGGTGGTGTCGAAGCACAAAAACACACATGGTGAGCACAAACTGTACGACTGGCAGTTCAAGCGTGGAGTCAGTTTATCTGTCGCTACAGGTGCGGTCCATTTACTAGATGTTCTCACTCTGGATCTGCCATCTGTGAGAAGAATAATCAACCGTTAATAAGTATGTACGAACTGCTTGTAAAGGAATGATAATGCATTGCATTAATCTTGTTAAAGCAACAAAAAATTCTTAATAAACTTTAGAAATAGGTTTGAAAATGACATATTGTGTTGGTAATACGGTCATAATAAATTAAGGAAAATGTATTAGACCTTAATATTGTTAAGAAGGATTTTTTAATGGATCTACACATGTGTTAGTACCTGGAACCTGGATTTCCTCTGGGTTCTCAGATGTTTTAGGTTCTGTCTGGTGTAACTACTAAGTTACTAAGGAAGATTTGGGGCCATGTTTGAAGAGTTTGGGGGTCCAACCACAAGAAAATGTTGTATTTTTCAATAGAAATAAATAATTTCACAGCATTTGGGACCATTATCACCATATAGTTGTGCAAAACTTTGGAAAAGGTGGTGCATATGATAAACAAACAGCATCCAAAGGATAAAAATTTGCTCAAGGTGGTGCATGAAATGGTTTTGGTGCAGCACCTATAAGCCTTCCAATGGTAGGGGAAAACCCTAAAATGATGGAGCAACTCAAATGATTTCATCACTCTGACGTTGATGGCCTGTTGTAAATAGTTTTTGGATGATTGGTTCTTGATGGACGCACAATAAAAAAACCTGCAGCAGGGGAAAACGCTGCAAACGTCTGCCACGGCCAACTTTTCGTCAGTGGGAGTCGTCACACATCCGTAAATGAGCCGTGTTGTAAAAGTTGTGGAGTTTTCACGGCTTTTGATGTTGGCACCGTTCAAGCCTGCAGTCATCCCTTCAGTATTCACTCTCTAACTCCCAACTAAGAGTGTTGCAGTATCACCGATGCCTTCAATCGACACAATTAATTGTTCATCGCTCCCTGCCAGCCTTTATCTGCAGAACCACATTATTGCTTTGCTTACAGCTGCTATACGTTTGCTCAACACCCACAGACAAACCTGACTCTACCCTGGCCGATTGGAGACAATGCAATTGAAAAATGTAGACTCTGCAATTGTTTTAAAGGGGAAAACAGACCATCCATCATTTCTTTTGTCTACCCAGAGAGACCTCCATTGATTTTGGATCATTGCATAGATATGCAGTTAGTTCCTTTTTGGCACTGCTCAGACGCTGCAGTTTAGGCTTAAGAGGAACTTTGTCTTTGAAATAAAAGCGTGATTGTAATCTTCGTTTTCACTCATTCGTCATCGGTCTTTGTGAATACTTTTCCCACTTGCTCACTTTTTCTGCGACTGCATCCTCATTAACCTTTCTCTTCAATACTGTAATCTACTTTTTTAACCATTGTGTCTTACTTTAAGATGATAATAGGACTTTAAGAATAGTCCACTTGTCTCTTTATCCTGTTTTCTCTTATTAAGTGCTCAAGACATCTTGGTTTATTATCTTCACCTACCAGTGCATTGGAATAACACAACGGTGGCATTTTCTTTGTTTTGCCTCACTCTTCCAAGATGTAGTCCTAGACAGATGAATAAGAACAACATTTTTGCTCCGTGGCACCGAAGCGCAGCGATAATACCAGACGTAGTGCATTTACGAGGAGGTTTTAGCTCTGCAGTATGTAAACATTCTGACAGCTGCTCTCCAGGTAGATACAGTTCCAGGACCTCAGTTTGCATCCCATGTTATTTGTCAATGTGCACGGGCCCCGTCGCCTCTTAAAAAACAAAAAAAAAATCTCGATTTTCCCATGGCCTCAAAGGTACGACTTGTTGCATACCGGCAGATTAATAATGAGGAGAATGGGCTGTGGCCAAAGCACCGAGCCTGGCCCTTTGGGAAACAAAAACAATGCACTTTATAAAAGCATTCTTGAAACTTTACAAAGCTGCTTGTTCTCTACACTCTTACATTTGCATAGCGTCGAGGATCTTGTGCAAAAGGTAAAAAAAAAAAATAAAAAAATTAGCAACCCATACAAGCTGCATCTAAAATCTTGGGAGCAGCTGAAGGGCTCTTGCGGATGCAGAGTGGGAGCATTTTCACCCCCCACCCCCACAAGTGGCAGAGGTCCTGCTATTGAGGCCCCAAGTCATTAATCACTGGGATCTTTTGAGCTGTCAATATGTACAAAAAGAAACCCCCAAACCCAACAATGGTGTCTTCAATGGGTTTTTTTGGTTTTTTTTTCATAGTCGGGGCAAATATAGTTCACTAAGGATTATTGTTTACTCTTCTGTCCGGCACAAATCTCATACAGTATTCATAAAGAGCTTATCTGGTGGAAAAATCCTTGCCTGAACAACATAGGCATATTGTCAGTAAAAAAAAAAAAAAAAAAATCAGAGATTTGCCAGGAGTATTTTGTAGAATCCAGCGACTTACACTTGTGTTCGCAGTAAAATACATGTGTTAAGAAGTGGTGTATAAATAGAAAGCTGCAACATGACTGATCGGGGATTCATCTGCAGATTTATGGACTCTCAACAGGAAGTGGAAGAAGAAAAACACAACGGCGGAATCCCTCGCCGTCTGATTCTTTGTGTTCAATCACGGAGCTTTAAAGTAAACAGCGATCAAGCCTTTAATCAATTTTATATCCACAATGACATCTGCTAATCCGGCTCAATATTCTTAAACCACGTGGCTCCTTTCAATGAGCTGTTTGCGAGGCAGCGTCATTAAGCTACTATCGCATTACACATTATTATAGATCCTTCTGTTTTAGGTTTAATATTTTAGCCGTCCACCATCCGAGTCAGAGCAGGAAAATAAAATTCTGCACCCGGCAGCCAAACCCGCTCCTTCTATTGATCTAATACTCAGTGCACTATTTGACAGTGGTGGTTTTATGTTTCGGATTTTAATCATCTTTGCCGGTTTAGTGTAGTCCCAGATTTGTTCGGCGCCACCGTTTTCAACCAGTGATGATTTGTAACTTATAAACAACACAATTCATGGAAGGACACCTGCCACTTTTACACATGCCCAGGGTCCCACGTTTCTACACGGCACATAAAATTGGGTATTTGTGGGAGACTTGCACCGTAAACTTTATTGGTGCAAGATTTGTTGTGGCATATTTTATTAAATCTAATCCTGCTGGATCTTCAGGCTCTGTCCCTGTGTGTGTGTGTGTGTGTGTGTGTGTGTGTGTGTATGTGTGTGTGTATGTGCTGAGCCATGCACACACTGCCTGTTGAAAACATGCATTTGCATTTTATTTATCTCCACAGTTACTCGCGAACATTTTTTTTTGGTATTAGAGTATCAGTCATGTCAACTTCCATTTTGTTACATGTGCAGTCTCCTGTATTATTCTGTAAATAATTTTTGACAAGGGTTGCAATTTTAGATTGTTACCGACTTAAAAAAAAATCTTATCACTAAGAATCTACAGAACTAATGGTATCACATTTATTTACGCAAAATGCTGACGTGCTGGAGAGGTTCTGATGTCAGACTTGGACCTGATTTAGTTATAATAAGATTTCTGTGCAGGTAACAGAAGTGTTTTTGACCAGTGCTTTTGTAATGTAAGAATATGTGCAGTCACTTGGTCATTTTATCCTTTTTCCATAATTGGTTGTCAGTTATTGCCAAACATGTGTTTTGTGTGCTTTCAATGGACCTTGAACATCAAACTCTAATATGATTTCCTGAGTTTCAGTGAATCTGTGTTCAATTTGGGAAAAAAATAAATAAAAATAATCAAGCTCTTCCTGCAATAACACATTTATAATAATCAGTCCTGGTGAACATTAGCATGGAGGCACAAAAACCATTCATCTTACCCATCATTCACAGTTTACTTTGGCTTTCAATCACAATCTGTAAATCCACACAAGAGTCTGATGGTTTATAAGAAACACAGGGTTACTGCGGCGTCTTCAAAGGTCTTGAATTTACAAACCTACATTTAATACCTTAAAAAAAGTCTTTAAAAGGTATTAAATTTGATATGTTAGGTCTTAAGCTACGTTACCGTAAACTTGTTGACTGTATTGTGTTTAAATGTGTCTGTTTAATGTCTGAGCTGCAAAGAAAGTAACGTTAGTCCACTCAGTTCCACCCGTTCCAACCCGACAATTTATATTAAAATTAGGAACCAATTATCAGTAACTTTGCAGCCCCCGGTGAGAAATGACTCGGAACAGTGGGAATCAAAGCAAAGGAGTAAATAAATACATTTTCCTAAATTCTCGGAGTCATGAACTTCTGCCAGTATGGCCATAAAATGGGCATTAAATTCTGTTCTAAGTACTCCTAAAAAGGTCTTAAATTTAACTTGTAGAAACCTGTAGGAACCCTGGAAACACTAACATGTGCTGAATGAACCTGTGTGTTCAGCCAAACTCTAAATTAGCTGAATTTTGGATTGTCCCCGGAATGCTGAACCGATACTGGGATCGATCCAGCTGTGACTCACCTCTGTGGTCAAACCCCCGTACACTGATCTGTAAATGTCCTGAAGCTCCCCACAGGCACCCACATGCAGACTCTGGGTCTTTATTCTGTCCAATGCCAAAGTCTGACTGAAGACAGACTATGGAACCTTATTGTACCCGTGTTCTTCACATGCAGTACTGTTTAGAAGACTTGACAAAGTTAGGGCAAGGATACGCATGTGCAGTTTTCAAAAGACTTTGTACTTTTTCTTTTTTAAGTATTTCATTTGTACCTTGAAACCTCTTCCTTTCTGAAAGTTGAGGTGCTGCAAAAACACATTTTTCAATGTCAGAGAATTTGAGATCAGGACAACCTTGACTATATATGTCAACTATGAAAAATATGAAATACCCATCGTTCTACTAAATATTTACCTGCCTTCATGGTTTCTTGGTTTTCTCTCATCTATCTTATCTACACAGCTGGCTGTAGAGGTCAAATTGTCTTTCTTAAAGATTGCTTCTGCACATTTTTAACTTTACCAAACAATAGTGAATGAAGGTGCAATGTAAAAGAAGTACACTGAACATTATATTAACCCATAAAGACCGAGCGCTTCTTTGACGGCACTTCTCAAATACATTTTTCTGTCTGTGTAACCTTACCTAATTGAGTTTTTTTTCACCATTTATTGCAATATTATTCTCCGATTTTGAGTTTTTTTCAATGAAAATCAGGTATTTTTCAATATTTAATTTGCTGTTCATTTAATTTTTATTTTATTTAACCTTTATTTAACCAGATAAGTTAGTGGAGAACTGATTCTCATTTTCAATAATGACCTGGACATGTAGAGACGAAGAACCAATCACTCTCACATTCACACCTGTGGGCAGTTTAAATTAACCAATTAACCTATCAGTGAGTGTCTTTGGACGGTGGGAGGAAGCCGGAGTACCCGGAGAATATGCAAACTCCACACAGAAAGGTTCCTGGTGTTGGAATCGAACTCTGGACCTTGTTTCTGTGCTCATAAAATGTTCATAAAAGTTCAAATTAAAGTTGTGGGTTATTATATCAGAAATAGAGAAAACTGAAGAAAAAGTGACTTTTTCAGTCAAATCTATCATTAACTGAACAGTGTGTCCATCCACTGTCATTGATCCAACTCCATGGGATTTACTGGTGAATCAGTGTTGTAGAAGATGACGGTGTTTCCACGGTAACTACGGAACCTCTGAACGTCCAATTGGGTCATATCTGATGACCATGAAAAGACGATCAACTGCGTTTTACACCAATTATTTACATGTTGTGACGGGTGACCACTGAAGCTGTTGGGTTTCTCCCAGGCAACCCAGCTGGGGGCGTGGCTCCAACTTCCTGAGCACAACAGTGGCACTTAGCGGTTGGCAGTTACTGTGGCAATGTGAGAGAGAGAGAGAGAGAGAGAGAGAGAGATGTGCTCGGGGTAACCCGTCACAATGTATTGATAGGATTAGTGGATCAACAGGTATTTAACTTTGTGTATCAGGTAGTGACACTGGTTGCCAGTGGATGCTTGGGTCTTCATGGGTTAAACATCAGATTCTCTAAAGGTTTCTTCTTCTGTGCTTTCTTACAGAATCCTTCAAACTAAACTGGCACTGTAACCCACGTTTGATGCTGAAAACAGAGTGGAGGCAGCCATGGAAGTGAAGGAACGTAGACCCTATCGCTCACTCACTGCCCGGCAGGACACCGAGCGCCGTTACACCAGCTCCTCGGCCGACAGCGAGGACGGAAAACCCAACCCCAAATCCTACAGCTCCAGTGAAACGCTCAAGGCCTTCGACCATGACTCCAGGATGGCCTATGGGACCCGCGTCAAGGACATGGTTCACCACGAAGTGGACGAGTTCAGCCGACAAGGTTAGTCCCACTGAGCCGGTATTAGGAACGCTGAGCTTTTAAGGGAGTAGAGCTGACTGATATCATTTGCTTCATGTGTAAGTATACAAGCAGTGCACGGTGACATGTAAATGCTGATAATTCGTTTAAGGGCACGTCACTTGCCTGGTCTCAATGTACAGTATGCATCATTGGTTTTTAATGAGGAGTCTCTTGGTAATTCACATTCAGTCTGTGCAGAGGTCACTCGCCATAGTTTCACTGTTAACGGGGGTGGCCAGCGACTGAACTTGCTGACGTTTAAAACTGCATGACAGACATGTACTACACCTTTACCCGCTCACCAGATATATTATTGATCTACAAAGTTCAACTCTGATGCGATGGCACTGCAGAGACAGCCTCCAGTCCAACTGAAGCAGGACAACTGTTCACCCTTAGATGGTGAAAACTCCATTTTTCACTTTTTGACCACAGTGGTTCTTGGTTTAAGTTATACTGATTAATAGACAGAAAAAAAACATGGTTTCTATTATTTTTCAGTAATTACTGGATTTAATAAGATTCTTTAATTAACATTGTCTCATATATAAGTGTCATACCTACTGGTGATAATTTTAGTTCTATTGGTAGAGCTCTTAAAGTATGGAAAACTAAGGAGAGAGTTTTTTTTTTTTAAATGGGATTGAATATAAAAATTTTAGTGTTCCGTTTCCAATGTCGAACCCTACATTTAGCCACAAGCTACAAACATTAGTTTGAGTGAATTCGAATTACTTTCATATAGATATCCTATAATTACAGTGGGGGATAGTACCTTCTTTTCAATAATTTTACAGTGAAATTACATTTGCACAAACACACATAGGGAATGGGATGAAAATATACAGAATCTGGAGGCAGAAAAATAAATATACACCATTTAAGATTAAGTATACATCTAAGTTTTGCTCTACACCGCAACAGAAAGAGAGGTAAATATCAGCAATCTTGACAGGTGGTATTTAGGCTGGTAGCTCTGTCGTAGCATTTCACTGTAGTCTGTTTACAGATACAAGCTTTTCAATGTGGCTTTTGAAAATATCTCCCATATATATATAATCTTTCAATCAATATATATTTACTCAGTGATTACTTTTTGTACTATAATGCTGGCAATTTTTTAACCAGCTTCAGTAAACACTTTATTTTGCACATTACATTTCAAGTCGGCTGTGAACACTGATAATGTATTATTTACCTGAACTGCTGCTATGCTCATATTTGTAAAAAATAAAAAATAAAATAAAAAAAGATCTAAACTGAAATACTCCAGTGATAGAACATTTTGCAGTAATTTGCTTTAAGCTGAGTCAAAATCCCCCTAAATGTACCTGAATCTTTATTAACTCCCCATCTGCTTCATTCTTTGCTTTTAAAAGATTACCGCACCTTTCAAAGCCAGGATATTGCTGTCATCTTTTTTCTGAAATGAATACAGTTCATTATGTTAAGTGATGCAGTTGGCGGCAGATTTAATTACCAGAGCTGTGTATGTATTGGCTCGTTCCTCCAGGGGCAGATTTCTCTCTTCGAGACCTGGGCTTTGGAGAAGCTCTGCCATCCCACGTAGCGGCGTACAGGACGGACCTGGGGCTGCCACACCGCGACTACTCCGTCAGCGTGGGCTCGGACGCCGACACGGAGACAGACGGCATCATGTCGCCGGAACACGCGGTCAGATTATGGGGCCGCAGTAACACCAAGTCCGGTCGCAGCTCGTGCCTGTCCAGCAGAGCTAACTCCAACCTAACGCTCACCGACACCGAGCACGAGAACACGGAGAACGGTAAGAAAACCTCCCCGTTCTGTTTGTCTCTGCCGGTCCTGATGGATGCGACTGAGTTGATCCTATTCTCATGGAAATTAGATTTTTGCTAAGAAAATGGAATAGATTTTTTTAAAGGTGCATCCTTGTAAACAGAAAGGAAATACTGTATGACTGACTAAAAGTGAAGAACAAACACCAGACTAGACTGGAATGGTACAGTTTAAGAACAAATGAAGATTTGTGTGGGCGCCGATCTGTTTAGATTTTGACAAAGCTCCAGTGGAATCAATAGGAGCACAATATAATTTGCAATTTCTCCGTCTTTGTAAATGTCATGCTACAGTTTGACTCTGGAACTATTTCAGCTGGGCTAAATTAGAGTTGGCTGTTGTATTGAATGTTTTATTTGCAATGTTTTGGAATTTGGCAACATATTGAGGCTTTTGAAGAAAAGACAATTACCAGTGTTTTAACGAAGCCAGAGTTTTGGCATACCGCTCCCTGTGCTGTCGGATGGTTTTGTTCCTGGTTTCTCTTTTGTGTCTCAGGATGTGAGTAACTTGGGCTCTGTTCAGATCTGACTCTGACATGAGTATTTCATGATCTGATCACAAGTTTTGACATCTCAGTGTGGGCTCACACCTGGCATTAGAACACATCTCACGTCCCCTGTCTGTATGAAAATAAATCAACTCAAATCATCTAAAACATAGTGTGATGTGGTGTAGTCTGGCTTTCCAATGTTTGCAGATGTATCACAAATAGAGGCAGCAGAAGGTCAAGGAATGGAGGATGATTTATTACTTAAAGTTAAAAGCTAGTGCCAATTAAAGTGTTATGCCTTGGGTAGGATGTGCATCTAAAGGTTTCCTGAACATCATTTTTTCAATCCCAATTTTCAGTTTTTACAAAAATACAATGACATTATCTGCTACAGTACAAATCTTCACCTCCAGGTTTTTAAATTCACATACTCAGATATAAACCAGTTTAATATAATGTGATTTATAACTTCCTTAACTCCGGTACCACACCTTTATTCGACAGTCTTATATTACAATCAGGTTTTTATTTCTAATTTCCTCCGTTAATTAAGTCAAAAGCGAATTTTCTTTTGATCCACTCACATTTATATTAAACTACAATGAATAATTCTACGAACATGACACATCCTTAATTAGAAAATGAAGACTGTTATGCGTAAGTGTTGTCTTCCTGGCGTGCTTTTAAAGTTTCCAAAAATGACAGGAGGACACACACCTGCAGTGACCAATAACACTTTAGATGATGACATAAAACAAATGGTTAAAAACTGCTTACCTTGCTTAAAAACACTGCTTACCTTAACGGACATCAGAAGTTTATCCGTGTAATTTTTTTCACCCAGCCTGTATTTATTTATTTGAGTCAGCATCAATATCTGCTGTTATTAAAAACTTGGCTTGCAATTTTTATTTGAAGAAATACTGCTAATTAAGGTTCCCACTTTATTGATTAACTGTCAATAAGTCAATACCCTTTAAATGTCAATTCAACTAGTTTGACACCTCTGTTTTAATTGGCCGTCTTTGGACGACACATCCTTTAGTGATTATTGAATCTTCAAATGCTAAAAATATGTACATGAATTTCTACCAAGTTATTCAAACTATGGATATGAGGTCCTCACATGGACTCCTCACACTAGCAGAGTGTTGTTCTGAGTTTCTCATGCAGGTCTTTAAAGTGCTTTAATATGATGGCGATGGCGTGCAAATAAGAGGATGTCCACAGAGTTGGCAATCCAGGATGCTTTTGTGTCCAGGCTGCTGAAAGAATGCGTCCATATGCATTGACTGGTTCACTATGGATGCATCTTTACACCAGGCCTGAGCACATCCTGTGGAACTCAACACTCTGATAGACCCACAGCATCCACTCGGTGACAACAGTGACTGAAGTGTGAAGCACAACGTATTGAATTCATCTTTCTGTGTGGTTTTGGTATTTCTAATTTACCCCCCAAGGGCTTGATGAACCTGTGTGCTTGCTCAGAAGGTCACTCAGGCTCAGGGGATATGTAACTATGAGCCATGTCAAGTGCTGCGAAATGCCAGGAGATAATAGCTGCTCGGCTGAAGATTCTCATATTCAAATTGTAGATTAGTGCGCTATGATATTACCAAAATCATTTTGGAAGCAGAAATGCCATTTGAATACTCATAATGCTCAGTCCCCTAGCACTAAATTGTCTGTAAATTCAGCAGCAACTTATGAATGGCTCGAGTTGAGTATATAGCACAGTAAAAAGAAAGAGTGTAAATTCAGTGCAGTAACACAGTCTTGGGCCCAATCCCATTCCACCTCTTGGTCTTCTCCCTTAGCCCTACCCCTCCATTTTGCGCGTTCACGTGAAGAGGTAAGGGTGTCCCGGTTCTGAATGCGTCGGAGGGGAAGGGCTGTTCGGGTGCTGAAGCTGAGATTTTTCGGGAACACACTGCAAACGGAGGGGTATGAGAAATTTTCCACAATTTTGATTGAATCGTCGGCAAGATGGAGGCAAACACAGCAAAAAAGTGCAGCAGTGCGACGAAAGAAACACACAAATGTACGCATTTTTTTCGTAAATAACTTAATCATTTAATTGATTCATTGTATTATAGACCGCTTGTTTATGACAAATGTAGTAAAAAGTTGAATGCCTTTCCACTTTCAAGCACTTCTGCTGTTTGCGGTTGATAGCCGCAGAAAGATGCCCAAAGCCCATACAACAGTGCCGGCATGGGGAATTCTTTCGCAAACAAAGTTGCCATCTGTTATAGTGGCATCGACGACTGCTGATGACGTAACAGGTCTCGAAGGCTTGTGCCATTTCATAATAATATTTCAATATTTCAACCCCTACCCCTGGGAGCTCTGTAGGAGTAGGGGAAGGGGTATGGGTGAAAATGAGAATTGGAATTGGGCCTTGGTGTTCGTAATGCCAATTTCTGGCTGCATTTGTTTGCTTGGGCTTATGTTGCTCAGTTTTTTGTTTAGTTTTTTTTTTTTTTTTCCTGACACAGGGGGGTTTTATGTGTCAAAATTTAAGTTCTGTTCCATAATAAGTTTAACACAAACCTAAATCATGCATATTAACTTGCAGATTTATGATACTGTTCCCAGGATACTTCAGAAATAGAGGAACTCATCAAGGACCTAGCGGCAAGATTCTAATTGCCCCTGCACAGCCTCGCAGAGAACCTTTTGAATAGTTTTGCATTTCAGAGTGTGTCTCATTATGTATTAGCTTCTTATTATAACTGACAGAAATGACTCTTGGAAGTGGAATCCATTTGCCCGAATGACTCAGGCAGAGAACGTGGCATCCCTCTGCTTGATCATCTGAGATGCCAGGGGACTTAAATTTGGCTGCATTGTACATAATTAAAGAGAATCTCCTTGGATAGCTGTTCGGGGGTTGATACGCTGGAATGTACTCTGAGCACCCGTTGCTGCAGCATCATGCTACATCTGTGAGATCCAATCGAGATTCTAAGTAGCTTTTTATTCCACTCACCCAAGCAGAAAGAGCACTTGCATTCAGCATTTAATTCAGTAATGCCTGATAACATACAATTTATATATGGCAAGTTAATTAAAATCCATCGAGCAGGGCTGCTTGTGTGTGCTTTAATCTCTTTAAATCAACAAACCATTTACTCTGCTTTAATGTATTCAAGCCGCTGGGCAGTACTCCCCCTCTTCACATATGACTTACTTGACCCTTGTTTTAATACATGCAAATAAGCCACAGCAATTTTTGAAACAATTTTCTTGACGCCTAAGATTCCACAGCTTTTCCAGTGCTTATATGATGTGGGAAAAAAAGCCATGGTGGTGACGACTTGCTGAACTATAAAATTCGTTCCCTTTGTGCCACTCGCCGGCGCCTTGATTGTCTTTTTTAACCTTTTACTTGATTAGTTGAGTGGGGGTAATTGGAAGTAGAAGACCGTGGATTGATCACTTTAAGTCTGAGTGATTACATGACGTACAGGACATGTGTTAAAGCAGCAATAGATGGAGTCTAAGTTTGTCACATCAGCCTGCATGTAAAATTAGATTTCAAAACGACTCGAAAGCTATATTTCTCCTCAGAAATAATGCCCACTCACATCTCAAGTTTTTAATATCACTGAAAAATGGGTCCATGAGGCGCCGGTGGTCGACATACCTGTGGTTTTTATGAAGAGAACCTGCCTAAAAAATTAATATCCATTAAAATTTTCACTATATTTAGAATATTTTGCTGTCAGACACACTTTTCCAACAGGGACCTTACATCTCCTCAGGCCATAAGGAATAATTTTACGCTGCAGAACACCCGAGTTGTTGGTTTGGATCAGTATGAATCAGCGAATAATGTGTTAAACACTAAAGTCAAGCTAAGGAACCAGTCGAGGCAGCAGTGGACCAGCAGATACCATGTTCTACGAGGTAGAATTTCTGTTTTTGTCAGGGGAATTTATGTAGTAATATAATAATAACAATAATAATAATAATAACCATCATTTATGTAGCACTTTAAGTACTGTA
>JAPQRQ010000006.1:876239-886427 GCA_037367365.1 Apogon talboti
GAACATCAGTACTTACATTAGTACCATTACTTCATGGTACCTAACAAAGCAGGTACACTCACTGTTCATGCAGAGGGTGGACCTTACAGACCCTGTAGACCACATTGGACCTGAGACTGTTGACTCACTGTCCTCACTGGAACTGTTAATGTCACTGTCTTATAATGTGTGTGGAAATTACCAAAAATAGTCACTTGCCCGACAAAGGGTTAATTTTTATGTCAAATGTTGTCAATAACATAATTATACTGTTGCATATTTACCTCATCACATTACATCATCTGCTTAAAAACAACTTCATAAAACTGACAGAAGTGTCTTATTTCCAACAGTTCCACACAATTTTCCACTATTTGAGGTTTAACTGGTGCTTCCATATATTTAACTTATTTATGTCAAATTGCCCCTTTAGAGTTTTTATTTACAGAACTAAACAGGCAAACAGAAATGTCATTCTTATTCATGTTCAACGCTATTAAATGATTCATCTTTTCATTACATGAACCGTATGTGTGTAATTAAAATGGTTATGGGCTTATAATTTACCAATGGTATAAAAGAACAGAAAATGACAATTAAAGTGTTAATCACAATTATTTGTGTGACAATTAATTATTAGCTCAAATGTCATTGCTGTGACACATTTCTGTACTATAATTTGCTGCTGCTGAATTCAGAGACGATGCTAGTTTTATTTATCTATTCATTTATAAAAGTTCAGGAATCTATTTGGTTTATTTATTCATGCTTTTTAAAACTACTGCTGAGAACTCTCCAGGCATTTCCACCGCAGTTTTGTTAAGGAGTTCATGTCTTTTCTAAAAAATTTTCAATTTTGCCAAAGATTTAAATATTTTTTTACTGCATATTTATATTCCTAAATTTCCTCAAAGAAATACTGGAGGCTAATTACAAGCTGGTCCTCAAATACAGGCTGAGTAAAGAAAAAAAATAAATAAATAAATGTGGTGTTCGGTTAAACATAATGTTCAGATTTTTAAATTAATGCATTAAATAATATAATTCCAGATCAATCATCTTATGATTTTCGGTCACTGCAAAACTGTTATTTATAGAAATATACAGTACAAATGCCACAGGAAGACAAAGTTTATACAGTAAAAACTCTGTTAAGCAATATATAGTTTCCATCCACTGAAATAGACTTGCGCTTCAGTTCTGAAATGGTTAAATAAGTGTTGCATTTGTTAAAAAAAAAAAAAAAAGCACAATGCGGAGCTTTATGCCAAGAAGGAGGGCTTACGGACAGGGGATACCTGGGACATTGATCCATTTACTTCACCGACTGTTTACTAACTGACTGTACTTGACTGTTTGCTTATTTTCATTGTGTGTGTGTTTTTTTTTTTAATCTATTCAACAATTTCTGTAAAACTCTGTGAGGCGACTGTATTGTGATATTGGGCTCTATAAATAAAATTGAATTGAATTGCTTTTAACACCTAAAACAGGAGTAGATCACAACAATGTCTCACAATAAATATGACAATTTTACTTATTAAAGAGAAAAAAAAATAGAAGTCATTAATACAAGCCTTCTGGAAACAAAGGCCTGGTACTTTTTACAACTGAGATAAATTAATGCCCTGGTCACTACATGAGGAAATACAGTAGTTATTGAGTTATCAATGCCCTCTTTTGTTGGTATCCTTATGAGATTTTGTTATGAAATTCTGATGTATCGTGTTTCTCATCTTTCTTTCTGTCTTTTGGAGTATGTGAGAAACACCATTGCACCATATTACACCACATTATTGTGATAGTTCTGCACATCAACTGAGCTGCTGCTGATGAACGCCGACTGAAACCCTCATCGTGACCTGAGGAAATACACACATACGACGACAACAAACATCACATCTGTTGTTCTGCATCAGTTTGCATTTCTATCAATACGTCAAAGAAAAGCTAGACAGACACGGCGTGTGTTTGTGTGTGTGAATACGCCGCAACGTCTTCAAGGTCACGATGCGAAATCCCATATCTGTGGTCCCACCACACTGCCGTGAAACATGTCCTAACGAACCCAACGCTGGTACACAGGAAACCTCTCTTCTAATTGGAAGCTTGATTTCACTTTAACCCACAGGCCCCGAACGCGCCGCTGGCGTTTCAAATAACACACACATCTTAAATATGGAGTTCGCAAATTAGATAAACACAAAACATTGGCAGGCTTGAGGTACTTTTCTGGCTTTTGTTATTTCTATGTATGTGTCATGATGTATATAGTTCAAACACATTACAACTACGATATTTACTTGTTAGGTTTAGGCTTAGGTTTATTCAGTCATCATCCATAATACAGAAAATATACACAATGGGACTGATTTTAGGTCAACCGATATTTTGTTATACTGTCATTTTCTATTGTCACTATTGGATTTTTTCATTTTGATGGGGTACATTTGAAAAACACAACTCTGAACTCATAAAAAATAAACAAATAAGTACAAAAGTCCTGATAATAAATCCACTGAACATAAACCACTGTAATGTGGTGCAGGATACACACTTCTACAGCTTTAATTTAATATATTCAACAGAATAACCTGGCTCGTTAACACTTTGTTGTTGTTCTTGAATGGTGTCTCTGTGCAAGAACTAGCAAAGTTTAACACTGAATGGTCGAGGTACTTTTGTGGCTTTTGTTATTTTAATGTAAATATCATAATGTTTATAGTTCAAACAAGTTACAACTTCAACATTTAATTGTGTAATCACATTTGTTGTACTGTCATTTTCTATTATGACTATCAGATATTTTCCTTTTGACTGGGTAAACTTGAAAAACATAACTGAACTGATCGGAAGAAGCAATTTTAAGTGCAATATTCCTTATTATAATTTCATTGAACATAAAACTCTGGTGCCTGTTATGTAATGTGGTGCAAGTTACACACAATGTTTACCTTCTACAGCTTTAACTGAATGCATTCAACAGAATAACCTGTCTATTTCACACTTTGTTGTTCTAGCGCTCATCAGCACTGTTATCGTCTGGTTTAAATCTCTTTTAAAGACACACCTATTTGCACAGGCTTTTAATACAAGTATGTGACTTTTACTTTATTTTATCTTGTGATTGTATTTTTAGAGACTATCAGTTTTAGTATATCTTTTATATCCATATATATTTTTCTTAGTTTTATTATAGTTTGTATTTTTTACCTATATCCTTGTATAGCACTTTGGACACTTTGCATTGTTGTAATGTGCTATATAAATAAATCTGACCCATGACCTTTGTTTTCGGTAATTGCAGGTGTGCGTCTTACAATAAAACCTCATTGGTAATGAAAGGTCTTTATAGCTATGTTTAATTTTGACTGGTTGTGGTACTTTTGTTATTTTAATGCACATATAATGTATATAGTTCAAACAAGTCACAACTTTGACATTTAATTGTTTAATTATGCTGTCATTTTTCCGTTGTTATTATTGTAAGTCTCCATTTTCAGTGGGTTATCTTGAAAATCACAACTCAGAAGTGATCAAACCCAGCCGTTTAAAGTATAAAAATTCCTTATAATAAATTCACTGAACAATCTGCGCAGGGGGAAAATGCAGTTGGGAAGACTGACGGGAGTGCAGGGGGTTGAACAAAGGTTCTGTCAATACTTATCTATCGGCGTGATAAGAGGACAGGCTGAGGTACTCCCTGCTCCGAGTTCAAATCTGCCAGAGATTTGCTTTTCAAAGAGGCCGCTCGGTCTTTTGGGGCTGCGACATGTTTCTACCAGGAACACCTGTCCCTTGTAGACAGTCATGCTCTGTTCAAAGATTCAGTAACTGAGCACCGCCCTGGAGCTCTTAACCTCAATCTTTCAACAGTTCAAAGTTTCTTCACAGTCTTGAACCCGCCAACAAGCATCTGATAAAGGTAGCAGGGGAATAAATCATCTGTACTGGGGAGTTCACACTTACTGGAAGAGTTTTTGTTCTAAGACGCATTTTCTAACTGCTAAAAATGAGCAATAATAATTACCAGGCTACTTTTTTTTTTTAACTAAGTTGATGTATAAAAGTTGTTTTATTTGGATGTAGTTGTAGGTTTTCACTCACTGGCATTTGTTATTATTAGTTATTTGAACATTTGTGTTATTGTGTTCTTTTAAATATTATCATGGGGGTGCCGTCATGGCTCAGAACAGTGGAGTCAAACATACGGTTAGATCCAAACCCGGCCCGCCCAGGGGTCCAATCCGGCCCATGAATGCAAATATTACACTGAAGATATTAACAATATTTTTTTTATTTATTTATTTTTCTAATTGATTGAATCCGGTTCAGCTTTGAGATGCTTTTAAGGAACATTGTTGTTATACTTTTAGTACCTTTTAAAATATTGGTGGTGTTTTTTGTGTATGTTTTATATGTATGGTTTTAGAACTGACTTTTATTGTGTTTTATGCATATTTTTAGTGTGGATGTATGGCTGTGATTTCTATTTTGTGTAACTTCTGCTGCTGCTGCTGCTGTCTTGCCCAGGACACTCTTTTTTCATGGTTACATAAAGGTTGTAAGTAAATAAATAAATAATGTGTCAAAATCATTTTTGTTCAGACCAATACATACAGACCAATTTGATCTCAAGAGAAATAATAACATAATAACATTTAAGTAATGACAACTCTATTTTTTAATGTGAAAAAAGTACAATTATATTATGAAAATGTATACAAGCTACCCTTTCACAATAAAATGCAGTTTTAATAATATTCTGCCTGTTACTAAATGGTCTGTGCATTTATAGATCCGCTATGATCTTTATGTTGTATTCACAATTTCATAATTAATTTCTACTTAAGACATTTCAGGTTGTTCTTTTGAGTCACATTATTTAAAGGATGGTTTGTAAATGTAAACATTTCCATAAAGTACTTTTACTTTTTTCCCTCTAAAATAAAGACAAAAGTCTTGATCTGTCATTATTTATGGGTATTACTTTACTGGTCTGGCCCACCTCCTGGCCTCGGAAGGTTAGAGAAGCTACCCATGATGGGTTTAATTCCCCCAGACCAGCAGATAAAGTGTTGGCTGATGTGCCCTTGAGCAAGGCACTTAACCCCAGGTGCCAGACACTGCTCCTGGTCTGCAGTGTGTGGTTTGTTCCTATTTGTTCAGCCAATAATGGGTTAAAGACATAGGGTTAATTTCACTGTGTGATGCATGTCCACATATAAAATATACTGACCGACTAAAGCTTCCAGGGGGATAGGGAGGCACTTTAACCCCCCCCAATATGAAAATATAAGGTATATCAGGCAGAGTACAGACTTAGCTAGAGATCTATGAACAAATCAGTGTGAAAACAGGCTGTGAGAGGTGAAGCCACATGAAAAGACCGGACACCTTTCATGTGACAACTCCACATCAATAAATATTGCTTTTACCCGAGCTAAAAGCATGATCACATCGGCGCATTAGCCACAGTGTTGCTTTGAAGGCAAAAAAATGCTGATTGATGACTGGTGTTTAATCATGCAGAACAAAAAAAACTGAACTGAATGAAGAAACCTGACCATCATTTATCTTCAAGCTCTTTTTATTAGGTTGCTGCTTCAAATGTTTCCTCAGCAAATGAGTCTGAAATGTGCATTGTTCACATAGATGCTCGGTGATACAACAGCGTGTGAAAGTGCAGATAAAGTTTTAACCATACACTAACTGTCTTCTGTGGGTTAATATAGAGGGTAGGACTAATTAGGGCGGATGCATGTGGCCAAAAAAACAAAAAAAACCTAACTTTTATTTTCAATTCTGGTGAGGATTCACTCTTTAATTAATCTTTTCTTTCTGCAGCAAAATAGACACTTGAAACTGTTTTGTGCAGGCTGCCATTGGTGTATAGAAAAACTAGTATATCCTTCATTTGTATTCTGCTGTGATTCACATCCATGATTCATATATTTAGTGAAGAGTTTAATAAAAGGCTTCAAAGGGTTTTTTGTTTCGTTTTTTTTTTATATATAATGGACTGGAAATTACTATACTGACATGTATGACTGAAGTGAAAAACCTGTTTTTACGATGGAATATGATATAGATATATAGAGCGTTTAAAAAGAGTAAAGTTGACCAATAGTGTTGTTTAAAGGCTGAAAAAGCGGACTGACTTGCTATTATCCCACCTCATCCCCAAAAATTTGCATTATGACATCCTAAATAGTTTTTACATGGTTAAAACCAGGGCGACTCAAAGTCAAACTAATAAATACTTCCAACAAATCTGAACTGCACATCCAACTTAAAGCAATGAACCAATAAATGTAATAATAAACATCAGACTAACTGTTGAACTTTGGAGGGGCACAGTGTTTATCCTATGTATGGTTTCCTCTCATAGTCAGAATCGTCCACTGACAGTCATTGGGAACCAAAACTTTTGACTATCTATCTTCATGTTGACGGCTGGCAGCTGGTTAAGTTGTCACATGACAAGACCGGCTGATGACACAAGGGAAATCCTCTGTAGACTGGATTAGCATTCACAGTCCATGTTGGCCTTCAAAGACCTTCATAGGCAACAATATTCAAAGGATGCAACCCCTGAACTGAGACACAACTATGGAGTCCGACATTATTTGTTTTGTTTCCTTATTATGTTTGTGTGAAGTACATTGTAACAGGAGTTTTGTTTTTAAGAAGTGCTCTATAACTTATTATTGTTATAAGCCAATCACGTTCAACTGGGGAAGGGGAATAATGTCGACCTATTAAGGGACAGATGGACTATTCCATGAACTACTCTTGCATCTACCTCAGTAGGTCTGGCTTATTTCATGATCTGATATTGTGGGTTATCTTCATTGGTCTTATGATCTTATGAACAGATCATTTAATTCAATAAATAACATCTCTACTCTACTAATGTTATTTTCTAATGGCAATAGAACTTATTAGTAATTACTGTATTTAACAGAGAGCATTGCAAGTTTAACACGGTGATTAATTAACATTTGCACGTGTTAAAGTGTTCAGTTTGTCACATTAAAATGCAGATTGCGCAACACTACTTTACTATTCCTAGACAAATAATGACAAAATGACATCTTCCTACAGTGAAGAATTCTAGTAACTCCACGGGCTGCGAATCCAACTCCTGAACTCTAACACACACTGGGTCTGACTAACACAGATTCTTTGCTGAAATGATGGTGCGAAACACAATGTTGGAGTGCAAAAACATTTTTGGTTCATTATAAAACTCTGGCGGGACAAATTAGGCCGCCGCAGTCTCGGTAATTAATGGGAAACACTGCAGCTGTCACAGATGTTTGTACAGTTAGGAAAATGTGGGCTAGTGTTTACTGCATCAATGAGCAGATTTGTTTCAGGTTTCTTCTAGCTATTGTCAAAATACTGCAATAATACTGGCCCAAAATGAGTTTTTTAGTCAGATAACAAGAAAAAGTCATCACATACAGGCAAAGCTTCCACATTAACCGAGATAACTGGATTCCTTCATGTATCATGTAGACATCTTTTGACAAATATGGTCGTCGTGACTTTGCTGTGATGCAATCGCAAACGCCTTTAGGTTATTATTAACAAATTATAAAGGTCACCCATAGTGCAGCGGAAAAGCTGTGAGAACAAGATCATATGTTAGATCTTAGTTTTTCGACTTATATTTTATATACACTATATGGACAAAAGTATTGGGACACATTAAATTCTTTTCTAACAGGGGTCTGGGATACAAAACAATAATGACAAATGTTATAATATAGTTTTATATTGTGTAAAATGTCTTTGCTTCCCAAATGCCTCAGAGATGGTTTTTACTTAATATCTCTCAACACTGATTTTTTTTTTTTATGACTATGATTCTAAATGTTCTACCTCTACATTTCTAAAATATTTTTCATGCTCTGGCTGTAAATAATAATTTTCTACCACAAATAAACATCTACTTTCTTCACATTTCACTTAGGAAGAAAAATCTCCCATTAAACTTTAAGGAAATACTGATGTTTTTAAACTATATGGCCAAAAATACGTCATGGCTACAGCTGTAAGATATCTTGTTCAGGCTGATTTGTTATAAAAACATCTATATTTCCTTCATTCATCAGTATTCCATTTATTATAATATTACTGTCTGCATTTTTCAGTTTAATGGGAGTTTAATGTGAAGGACCTGAATTTGACGTGTCCCAATATTTTTGTCCATATAGTGTATCATATATATTTTATCTAGTTTTTAGGTGTTTATACATTGTGGAAGAATGTGGTGCTATGTAACTGAGCAGCTGAATAATTGAATTAATCTAAAACAAAAATACATGCCAACAAACATGAATTATACTTGTAACTGGTGGACATTTCTCATCTGTTTTAGTAAATATTTGTTGGAAAATTGTGTTGTCATTTGAGTCTTCCATCAAGGTAACTCACTTCATATTGCTGGGACGTGAAATGTTATCAGTAGTAGTTGTGGTACTACTAATATCTCTACCAAAATATAATGATTTGGTTCACGTATACTCCAAAGGTCACGCTGTGGGCTGATTAAATTTAGATAAATCCGACAGAAATCACAGTGGATCTGATGATTTCGCAAACAGCGGCCGACAACCGAAACACAGACGTTTGGATGCTGCAGAAAATCAAAATGCATCTGAAAGGTTGTGGAGGTACTTTCACAAGAATATTTCATAGAAGTTCCTAGAGACTTTGCCTTGGAGCGATGCCTACAGCTACCGAGATTAGAGTAACGAGTAATAATAAAACTAATCTAGCTCCAAAAATTAAAAATCACACATTTCTGCCACTTGTTAGCCACAAAAAAAACTCCCATAAAACATGAACAGTATGTATTTACTGCACTGTACAGGGTTGTGTTGCCATGCCATAGCACATTTTAGAGTTTGGATCAAAGCTTAGCTATATATATACATTTCTTTAATCAATATAGAACAGATCTCCCTGGAGGATTGAGTAAAGCAAAAGTGAAATCAGAACACAACTAACCACCCACTGGAACTAATTATGTTTTGTCCATAGAAAAATACCAGTGTCAGTCATACGGGCATTTTTCTATCAACAGGAACTGTGTAGGCCTTAGCCACATTATTTTTCTCCGCAGGTTATGGAACACATGAATAACAACGGTCCCTCTGCAGGCTTTTGTGGCTATCTCCACAGCCAGTTCTCATGGTTACAGAAACGTAATAGTCTAGCCATGACAGCGGGAGAAAGCTGGGATTAGAGCACACATCTGGATAAGCTGTAATAGGGTAAAACCCAAAAGCGGCAGCTCCCTCTTCCAAACGCAGCAGGTTGGGCAGGCCTCGGCGATGTTTAGCCTCTGAAAGATTGTGGAATGACTCAGCAGCTGTCGGCTGCTGGAAGTGTCCTCAAGGGGCTCCCAAAGGACCAGAAGCAGCATGGTTAAGAGATACACACATCCACTGTACGCACACACACACTCATGAAACATTAACCACGCCACACACAGGCAGAGGTATGCAGCAGCCAGTCATCTGTACGTAGGCATCTAACACATACTGATGTCATAAAGTAAATGCAGTGATTTGCCTGTAAACACAAAGTAGCTGCTGAAAATGTGTGAAATCACTGATATCTGAGCCTGAATTGTAGTGCTGGACTGTTATACTCTCATTTGAGTGTTTATAAGGGGTTAGAAATGGTGGGTTGACAATGCACTGAAGCTGCGATACATATGAAATAGGACTGTGTAAGTAACAGTAATAGGGGTTCTCCTCAGTATCAGCTAAATTATACTAGACAGCAATAGAAATGAACAACAAGAGTGAATAATGCATTTATCAAGCTGTGACACTGGACGTTTGGACCTAGAAATTAGTTTCACTGCAGACTTAACAACGCTGTGCTCTTCAAGGCTACAATGATGTGATGTTGTCTCATGTGATGTTTTGTTTTACACTTTTATTGGCATAGAGTATCGATCTTATTGATTTTTATTTGTCTTTTTTTAAATTAATTATTGTCTAGGTTAATTACTTGTATTTTAATTCTATATTTTCCTGTATAATTTGTCTGAAAACTTCCTAATGTGCCATCTGCTAATGCTAATTGCTAATGCTAATAGGTGCTGTGTGTATCATGATAGGTAAAATGCAGGGACTCTACAATGTGGTTAATTGGTGACACTGTTGCACTCAACTGTTAATATAT
>JAPQRQ010000006.1:899872-910339 GCA_037367365.1 Apogon talboti
CTGTATTTTACACCAATTATTGACATGTATTGATAGGATTAGTGGATCAACAGGTATTAAACAGTTTAGATCAGTAGGTGGTTTTGGTCAGGGGTTGGCTTTTACATAGTTTTCATTTTGCTGCATCTTTTATGTCATTTTTTTAGGTCTTGTGTTGTTTTCGTCTGGTTTTATTTTGTTTCATCTTTACAATATTTTTGTCTTTTTCAACATTTTTTTTACATTGTATTTGTCTGCTTTCTTTCACAATATTTTTCTTTTCTTTTTTTGGGTTGTTTATGTTGTTTTCATCTTTTACATAGTTGCATTTATTGCATCACATTTATCTTGTTGCATCTTTTATGCCATTTTGTTTTAGGTCTTGTGTTGTTTTTATCTGGTTTTATTGTGTTTCATCTTTACAATATTTTTCAACATTTTTTTACATTGTATTTGTCTGCTTTCATTCACAATATTTTTTCTCTTTTTTTGGGTTGTTTATGTTGTTTTCATCTTTTACATGCTTTTATCTCTTGCATCACATTTATCTTGTTGCATTTTTCAGGTCTTTTTTTGTCTGCTTTCGTCTCGTTGCCTGTTTTGCGTTATTTTTGTCTGGTTTCATCTTTTCTGTTGCATTTGTCTTCCGTCGTCTGACAATTGACACAGCATCACAAAATATAATATCACAACACTCAAGTGTGTCAATATTTTCTTACACCCCTGTTTTCCTAAATGAAATACGACGCCGGCTGTGATTCTCGGCAGACTGTGGAAAGTCTCACACGTCGTCAGGTTAGTTTTGGGTGTGATAATCATGAGACATTATTGATTTTGTCAGGCTATTTTTTTTTTCCTTCGCTGTTCTATTTGCTCTTCAGTTTCTGTCTCATTTATGTTCAGAGTGAGACATTTTTGTTTGAGTATAACCCTCTGCTTATACTGAATAATCTCTAAATCACCTAATTCTGTCAATTTATCTGCATCATAGCCGCTTGTGCCAGCCGTCTTTTTACTTTCTTTTGGCTACAATATACAAAACCTTGCTTATTTATTGCACGCTGTAGCATAGTATAAAAAAAAAAAAAAAAAAAAGTTGATGCATAGCTGTCCACCCCCATTTGCTTGTTTCTGCTGCCGTTCAGCTCCCGTCTGTCAAAGCCGGTACCACATACTGTTATCGTCTTTTCCCTTGAAAATAAATGTCATTCTTTGAACCAGGCTTTCCTCTGAATTCTTTTTGCTTAACCAATTTTGTTGTTTTTTTTTAACTTATTTATTTCTAACCTCACGCGTTTTGCAAGTATTACACATCAAACTGAATCTAATAACGGCGCGTGCATGCCTGTACTAATAATGAATATGCGTGTTGTTAATGTGAAGAATGTGACTTGGAGATGTTCTGTATTCTCTCCAGAGTAAAGGCACTAAATGCAACACTATCATTAGCAGTTACCCTTTGCAGCAGATCACAGTCGCCAATTTGTTTGTCCATTCTTTTAATTGGGTTACTAATGACTTGATTAGGAACGTTAATGTGGTGGATGCCGGTCTGTTTCTGGACTCGGCCCATGCATTTCCTAAAGCTGTCAGGAACCATAGTATTCCAGCAGGTCCCAAGTAAAGGTCGCTGTAGTGTAGAGAGCCAACGCCGAAGCGAGGCCCCGTCCGAAAGGCTTGACGCGCACGAGGCTCGGGCATCAACTGCACAATCCAGCATTAATTAAACACTGAGACAGTAAAACCTTTGTGTGAAGACTAATGGCTGCTGAGCATGACTACCCTGACCTCATTTAGGTTATGACTTTGACCATTTTTAGAGGTCTTTAATCTTTTTCTTGTCTCGCTGATGAATTCTTTCTGTGGTGAAATGCTTAATATTTAGTCCGAGACCTGGCTCATTTCTGCCGTTCGGGTCAAGAACTTCAGTGTTTCCTCTGGTATATAGATGAGTTGTGTGTCTCAGTACAGGCGTCTGTATCTGATATTTTTAGACACACCGAGCAACTTTTTGTCAGACAAAATGTAGGAAATTAGTATTTAATTACTAAAAAAAATACTGCAGTAAAACAACGTGTTTTTAGAAATGAATAGGACAGTGTTATGATGTTAGCATCCGATTATTAGAAGTAGTTTAATGAAAGATTAAGAACAAATTGGCAGGTGTAAGTCCATGTGTTTCCGGTTTTAAATGTTCCGTAGCTGACATCTGATTGGTTTAGGTGGACTTGGTTTTGGAGTCTGTTCCACCGTATATTAGCCAAGAGCATTTAAGCTAGCATTAGCTCATTTTGGACACTGTTGCTACTGTAGAGGAGCAAAAAAGTGAGAATCAAGAACATGACTGTCAGGTTTTTCACAACTGACCTGAGTCCTTTAGACTGAAATCATGGTTCAAGCGGTTAACATAGATGTGGGCCAGTGGTTTCCAACGTTTTCCATCCCGAGATCCAAAAGAAAAAATGGGTTCTCTTCTTGGTACCTGAATTTCCAAAATGATCTCATAAATTGACATAGATTAGCATTTAACATTTTTTGGTGTCGTGTGTAGTTTTTGTCTGGTTTCAACTTGTTTCATTTTAATTGTTTTAAATTAGTTTCATCGTTTACAACGTTTTTTCCTCCGTTTGTTCTTTTAAGTTGTTTTCATCTTTTTTGTCTGTTACATAGTTTTTCTTATTCAAACTTTTATATCGTTTTTATGTTGTTGCGTCTTTATCATTTTTGCCTTATTTATGTCTTACATTATTTGTTTGAATCTTTTACGTTGTGTTTGTCCATTTGCATCTTTTCATCATTTCTGTCTTGTTTTGTCATTTTTATTGTGACATGCCTTTTCTTCCATTAATTTTGCCTTTTTCTGGAATTTATCTCCTCTGAAGTCAACATTTCTAACCTATTTTCTTGCTATAATTAGGAAAATGAATCATATATCATATCATATTATTGCTATGTATTTTCCTCTGCCATTTGGCGACCCAATAAAACAGCTTCATGACCCATTTTTGTCCCGATCCAAAGTCTGGCAAACACAGCAAAAAAACAATAACAAGAAATGCTAGCTTACAAATGGAGTTAGCTAACACAAAAGGGACTCAAACGCAAACTTCATGTGAATAGAAACCTTTAAGAAAAATCGTTGAGTATAGATTTCTGAGGTTAGGAGGTGCTCTCGAACGCACCATGAAGTCCCTGTTTGTGTTAGTGTCAAAGTCATGTTGGTAATGGAGACAATAATGTGGAAGAGAGTGTGTTCCATGCCGGTGTTGCACATAGCCTTCTGAGATTTACTTTCCAAACAGCGTGTCCATTCAGGGAGCACCTCGATCTGTGTTGTCGTTCAGTCTAATAGATCCGGGTTATAAAGGGGATTCTGTATCCGAGCCCATCAGCGAGCAGCACTTGTTCAGCAGCAGCAGCAGAGTGTTGTTTTGACTCCAACGCTAACTGTGAGATCTATCCAAGGGGATTCTGGGGACTCCTGTAATGATGATGATTTCAACAACCCGTCGTCTCCTGGTTGTACGTGGCTGTATACTCAAGCACAACAGTGTCACGGTCATTAACCCACAGCATGGCCACTGTGCCTCTGCACCCATTACTGCACCGGCATTAAAGGGTTGAGAGAAATGAAGTGTGTAGTGTGAAGTATATATAAAGCACCAAACTGTGACTCTCGGGGGTAGTGGACATTTTCTGCCTGCGATAGGACCGAGGCTGATATGTTAATATCACTAATTGTTTCCTAATTAGATGCGAGTCAGTGAGTCGTATTTTAATACTCTTCAGGGATCATTACAGAGCGAGAGGAAATTTATCTCTCCTGATGGATGACAGTCAAGTCAGCAGGAATTTCAACATCGAGACGGCTGCACTGATGGGAAAGATAGGTAGAGCATTGAACTGATGGCTCTGTTCGCTGCAGTCATGTTACTTAAGTACTCCATTTTCAGCGTGGCGCAGAGCTGCATCAAAAGTTAATCACACATTAATAGGAGCTCTGTGGAGATTTAACATTCCATGACAGCATGGGAATCACAGCAAATAGGCCTTGAAAGGAGAAATACTGTGATATTCATATGTAAGTATTAGGGTTGATATTGTATATTATAAAACGCCATAAATAACCACAACCGTACATTATTTATATTCCGCTGGTGAAGCTGGTGGCCTGTGGTATTTTAGATCAGTGACAGGCTGAGATGGACGCACACAAGGAAAGAAACCGGAAGGATCGGTTCAGGCTGGCTTCATTTCTTAGCTCGCAGGGGTTAGATGCACTTCCACAGGAGGGGGTCGTAACAGACCGGTTCTATCTGGGGGGGCATTATTCATGTGGCTGCCTGTATGTAATGTTGTGGTTTGGAGAAATGCATCATGGTACTTAATTTTGCTCTCATAATGTAGAGAATTCAGTCTGACTTGACCAGGAAAAAGGCAGTACTGGGAAGTTTTTGAGGTAATAAGTCTGAAAACCTATGAATGAAGTAGTGGATGTGGTGGGATAGCAAAGTTTTTAGCTCCTGCCATAATGTTTTCTTTACCAAGTGTTTTGGGTTTTTTTGCTGAAATCTTAACCATTGTAATCTCATCTTTAGTTTTTTTACAGTGTTTTGTGGCAAATTTTGTCTATGCATATCATTTTCAAGTGATAATTGATTAGTTTTTTATTTTTACTATAAAGATGTGTTGCTTTTTTTTTTCTCCTTATCTGTGGTCAGAGTTTCCACGGACCTTAACAAGTCTTACATTTCCTCCTAATTTAAGGCTGTAATTACTGTTAAAATTGATAATTAACCCTTAAGTCTGACACTCAAAGGTCTTAAAAATTCCACAGATGCAATAATTGATGTTGGCAAATTTGTAAAACTTTGTAAAGAATTAGTCAAATGTGTAATTAGTGTTGATCATTTTACCCAAACAGAGATTGGAATGAATGGGGCCTCCAACAGTCATTCATGGGTGGAGGGGTTCAGGTATGAGCTTTAGCAACTTTAACATTAGTAGAAACATTAGTCATGGACAAATGGATTAAAACATGGTTAAGTCTGATTCAACACAATATTTATGTGAATGGAAGGTCTTAAATTTGACCAGATACACCTTAAAAAATGTCTTAAGTCATAAATCCAGCTTTTTCAAACCTGCGGATACCCTGTGTGGTATTTCATGCTGTGTTTGCACCTATTCTGCCTTTTAATTATGAGGATATGTTGTATTTGTACTTTCCTTTGTAGTGTTTTAGGAAATGTTTCTGTATTCACACCGTGTACAGACGGTGCTTTCATGTGGACGCCCTCACTCATTGGCTTTTATGTTTTTAGATTTTGGTAATATACTTGGATTGGCTTTCCATTTTTGCATTTGCCATCCCCAAAAAATAAATAAATAAAAAAGAATAAAAAAAAGGGGTGTTATTTGTGTAAAGCAGTGCCAGGCTTTTGCCGTCTCAAAGTCATTTCAGTTGTTTGTATTGTTCTTCCCAGCTGGGGCGAGGTGGCGGAGACAAAGGCAGATGTGTCCCTGTTTGTGTTTGAAGTGTCAGAGTTAAGTCTTGCATGTGTGTGTGTGTGTGTTTTATTCCTATGTGATGTTGTTTGTGTTTGGGTGTGTTTCATTTCCCCCCCATGTGTTGTCTCTGTTTGTGGTCCACAGGTCCTCCGCTGCATTGTTCATCCGCCTCCTCCTCCCCTGTTGAGCAACTCCCATACCCTCCCCCTTCCATTGCAGCCAATGAGAGCCAGGGAGGGTTGCTAGGTAACTGTGCGGCTCAGCCAGCCCAGGACTCTGACTCTGAGGATGAGTTTGGCCCCAATTCATTCTTAGTTAAAACTGGCTCAGGGAACCTGTATGCTCCTGCCACTGCAACTGCTGATGGTGAGTTGGTTTTCAAACTACTGTTGCTTTCTGGAGGTTAGCCTTCCTCTGCTGCTGGACATGTTAGCGTTGTAGGTCATGCAGATGGCTGTGGGCAACAAATTGTCCCTCTTTTTTTTTTTTTTCCCAAGCGCCATGAGAGAGAATGTAGAAGCTCTGAGTCGATACGTAGCCTTAGGAAAAGCAAAGAACTCTCTGAAGCAAGGTCTGCAAAGTTCAGAGCCTCGCTCAAAGAGATGGACGGTTTTGGTTCAGCCGCGGATATTTGTCACAGAATTTCTTTTCAGCGTTCAATGCATGTTGGTGGGAGTAATCATTTCCGATCCCCCTATAGAATTTGCAGAAACAACAGCCTGGATACATCCTCCGCACATCAGATAGAAAGTGAAGACTTGATTCCAGATGCTCTGCTCGGTCGTGTCAGCTCCACCGGCCTTTTCCAGGTTCTATTAAAAACAGCGCAGACCCACCTGACAGGAGGCTTTAGCTCTGTTAACGGCTCAAACTCCGACGCCGCTTCTTGAATGTGATTTGGTCTGAAATGTCCCCATGTGATATCTCATTAATAAATGTCACCTATGTGTTCCTCTAGAAACACTCGGTATCTCCCGCTGTTGACTCAACACTCATTGGGACTGACAGGATGACATTTGAGCTCACATTGCAAACACGGTGTTGACAGTTGACAAAAATCCAACGTCTACCAAACAGAACCTGGAAATTTACTAAGTAGCAGACGCACACGTTGCATGAATTATTAACCTAATTAACAACAGTGAGGACTTTATTTGGCATGTCACCGTGGATGGAAATGATTAATGAGTAGCAGACAGTAAATGGATCAGTCTGTGTTCGCATGTTCAAGAGATATTCATGTGTTCATCACTGTTTGATGGGGCTTTTGTTCATTTGACTTGTTTTATTTGTCACCAGATGTAGGAGATTCACTGATTCAGATTAGACAGGTCTCGATAATTCAGTTCACGTGTTAACATAGGTATTAGAAGTTTTCAAGTATTTCCTTTAGTTGCAGAATATCCTCAAACTGCAAACACAGTGTTGACAAAAAACATAAAAAAATTTGTAAAGTAGCAGCTGTTCACATTACATTAAAAAAAATTTTCAGTATTTTGATCACATGGTAATATGGACAGAAAGGATTATATGTGGAAGACTACATATACATATTAATCCCTATTTTCACGGTTGATTAACATATATGGGTAGTTTATGGGACTGAACTGTTTTAAACCATTCTGAATTTGTATTTGTTGCTATGCAACACAAAATTTGAAGTTGCTCAGAGTCTTTTTGTCTTCACTTTTGGTCTTAATAATTCATTGCACATATTCAAAGTGAACAGATACAAGAGCTTTTCAAGTATTTCCTCAAGGTAACCTCAGGAAACCAGATTTATCACTACGGCTACAAAACGTCCAACTCACAAGTGATGCACATAATGTATTCTTGTTTATAATCCATATACATGAAAATATAAAATGTTGTCATCTGAGATCAGAGATTTATGCCATGTAGGTCCCATAGGTCATGAATTTTCATGCTGAATAAGGTCTTTTTTTGATATTTGAATGAGGATGTCTTTCAGCTGTGGCAGCTCCGTGCCTCTCCCACCGGCGTGGTAAACACAAAACAAGATAAAATGGTTTAAATAATTGATCGGGCTTACAAGTTAACTACCCAAAGGGTTGAATTACATCAAACTCCAAAGTGCCTGCGCAGGAAAACCCAGAGAATGAGTTATTAATCCCGTCACAAATCCCCCCCCATCCCCCCTCCCCTAATTCCACAGTAGCAACATGCTGGTCACCCAGCAGTGACATGACTGTGCTCCAGGGGATGTGGGGGTGGGAGGGGTGGGGGGGTTTGGCCTTTACTGAAGCAGATTTGTCTCATAACAATGACACCAATTTGCATAGGTACAGCATTTAGGTTGGCCTCAGGCGGTCAGCGAGGGGTGGGTGGCGACGGAGGAAGACTCTCCTCAGATCCAGTGACTACCTCAGCCGTCCTCGGGCTTTGAAACATCCCTTTTAAGTTGCAACGTGCAGCATGTGTCTGTGGCCCTTAGTCATGGGTAATAAAATGAAATCAGAGCTGTTAATACTGATGCTCCTCTCCACTCTCTTGCTCATATATATCATTGCAGTGTGTGCTTTTATAAAAGATTCGTCTTAGATGTTCTTCATTGTTTAATTGCATGCGTTTTTTACCACTGTGAAGCAAGTCACTGAAAGAAAATAGAAGACCTCCCACTGTTTGTTCATTTAAAAACCACCTATTTTAACATCTTCCATTGCATTTTTATGCATTGATTGCATTTATTTATATTCCACACATTTTACACTTTGACCCTTTAAATACTTCACAGCTGCACATTTTTGTACACAACAAAAAAAACATACAAGGCGGGATGAGTAAGAAATCACAAACTGACAAATGTGTATCACATAAATAAGTAACAGGAGATGCAGGTCGGATGTCCAGATCTACTTCAACAGAGTCAAACTCAGGACAAAAACCTTTTTTTTTTTTTAATTTAACCCTTATTTAACCAGGTTGGTTCTATTGAGATGAGGGATCTCTTTTTTTAAGTGAGATGTGATACAGTCACACAATTCCAGTTTTACAATAATAAAAGCATTTGCAAACACATAAAAAAACATATACAACCATACAACAAACATACTAAACATTTACAGACCGGCAGCCTTGATTCAAGAGATTTAACAGTCTTTAAAATCAGTCAAAGGAATCAGTGACTGTAGATGGAGCTTGTTCCAGCCATCAGAATCTCCCAAATTCATGCATTTAAATCCATGTTAACAACAAAATAATGACAATTTAGCATCTCAGTGGGGAGGAGATCACCAGACTTATTAACACATGACTCTGCCAAAAGCAGTGGTATTCAAGTGGGTAAAAATGAAACAAATACTGTTGATAAAAGTAACAAGGAGGAAACATATCAGTTGCATCAGTTTTAGTTATTTAACATCAACAACTGACAGATCTCCAACATAAGCAACACCCACCTGTAAAACTTACATATTGGCCCTTTAAATGTCCATTTACTTCTTCTATTATTGCACATATATATTCCTTTTATGTTTCTGTATTTGGTTATTAGCGGTTTTATAGAGGATGGGTTCAACTGTCGCATGTTTTCATCAACATCAAATTAATCTGTCTGTTAAATTCTACCTGTGTAACAGAATTATTTGCTTAGAATCTGGTCTTTCTTTGGATAAAGTGGCTCTTCCTTGGTCAGATTTAGAGTCTTTTGGATATATTTTCATGTCTGAAAGCCCACAGTCCATGAACTGTGGGCTGTCGTGTGGACTGAAGCTGATTTTATAGCTCTGTTAGATTGGTTAACATTGAATCATACTATTAACCTTGTCTTTTTTACGCCGCAGTTAATGTTTGTGTTTTTTGTTGTTTTTTTTTATGAAAGGCAAAATTCAGGTCATGGTAATAGTGTGTTTTCAATTTGATAAAGTAGTAAAAAAGTGGTAAAAAAAAAAAAAAGACCATTTGCACAGTTTCCTGCCTGACAAATAATACAGGTTATAATGTAATACATGCATCAGAATAATCAACCCATCGTGTGCTCAGTATTTGAGCAAATGAAATGATTTCATTCACAGCATTTTAATGTGCGGCACCACTTTTCCTTTCACCGCCAAAAACCTCATCTTCTCAAGGTAACAAGACAGAATAAGTCAAATCATTTGGTTGAAGAAAAAAAAACAGGCTTAGAGAGACGCACAAATTGATGATTAAGCAAATTGTTTCATCAAAGTCCATTTGGACCTTCTTTTAGTTATACGCTTCTACTCCTGGCTAATGTGATCGCGTATGCACGTCAGGGATTTCAGCCAGAATGACATGTGCCAAAAAAAAAAAAGTAATTTTAAAGGTGTCACGGTAAAATGTTGGGCATATTGAATCAGATCTCTGCGACACACAGGTCAGTTTGTGAAGAAATATTCAGATTGAGAGTTGACACAGTGCAGGAAACATTTAGAGCATTATCGTCAGTAAACAAGCGCAGAAGACTTTGGATGGCTAATATAATCACTCCACAGTGTATCTGTTACACTGGAAAACAGGTGGCTTTTCATCACTTTAGATTACGTTTACTCAAGGTCATCTCCGAGCCTAAACGCAAGACTTAAAATGTTCTGCTGGATCTTGAAGCAGCAGTAAATCGTTATTCGCATCAGTCGCCTCCAAAGGCTGCGGTGTTGTTTTTGTTTTTTTTGTTGTTGTTATTCTTCTTGTTGGGATCCTGTTTTTATTGGGAGGAACGCCGAGCCAGGGCTTCTGTAAGGCTGACGAAGCTGCTCGCTGGAGCTTGCAGTCCCTTTTGTGAGGCATGTGTTTCACCGTGGCCCTGGGCTTTCTCCGAGGGTCTTCTTCCTGGGGAGGCTGCCAGTGTGAGCCTGCTGCCACGCTGAGCTGCGAGATCTAAGACTCTGCAGCCTCCTAGTATTAGCATCTCTTAATGCAAAGCAGCATGGGGGCCGGCGGCCAGCGCTGGCTTTCAGCGCCGGCCTGGGCTCCCTGGTGAAAGGGGGGGGGGCTGTC
>JAPQRQ010000006.1:917998-931505 GCA_037367365.1 Apogon talboti
AATAATAATAATAATAATAATAATGATGATGATGATGATGATGATGATGATAATAATAATAATAATAATAATAATAATAATAATAATAATACATTCAAACATCTCACATGTCACATATTTATGTATGTAAAGCGAGTATAAATGAGCCTTAACTCTGGATTGCTAACTCGCTAGCTCGCTAATAACTGTTGTTGTGGTCAGTTTCAAAGAGTGAACATCACCACCTATCTTAGTGGAGGTGACATGACTTCAACAACACCTTTACATTGCGATTACACCCCCGTGCATTTAGACTGGGACAAAGACAACGGTCCAATTAAACGGTTTAGTCGAGCCGCAGTTGTAACTCGACTTAAACCGTGCATGTCAACACGCCGACTGTTTTCTTGAGTTGACATATCAAAAGGAATCTGTTGCTCTGGCTGTTGATGTTAAGTTATCAATGAACTCGGAGCCAACAGACAATTTGTCCCGTTCCATTCAGCTGGATGTTTGTCAGTGCACCGAGACCATAGATAATGCATTTTGCATACCTACATATCTTCTTTTCACTGACAGAAATTGAGATGCATTACTTTCATTCCACGATAATTGTCGACCATCTGTGCCCTCTAACAAAATCTTCAGCCTCTTGATGGATATGCAGCAGAGTGACATACAGAGCAGAGCATACATAACCACTTGTCTGGGTCCTTACTGAGGCAGCTCAGAGAATGACAGAAAATCCATTTGATCTCAGAACGGCAGAGGCAAGCATGTGCCAGGATCCGTCCTAATGGATTAGGTTGGTTGTATGTGGTGAGCCATAGTCTGAGAAATATACCTATGTTCTTTAGGACTTTTTCATTATTTTATTCCATGTCATTTATTTGTAAGGATGAGACCAACCCAGTCAAAATATGATTAAGATTTCAAGATTTCTGGTGTATATACATGTTTATAGCACTATATAAGGCTCTACAATAGAATAGAATAGAATTTGTATTATCAGTTTTTATTTCTATTCCTGCTTTGAATCTGTACAGCGTTTTGGTCGATGTCCGTTGTTTTGAAATGTGCTTTATAAATAAAACTGACTTGACTCAACTTGACTAGAATACAATAAAATAGAACAGAATCTGTATCATCTTAGTATCATAGCAATATTCTGTATTTCAGTAAAGAATGTGAGGACTTTTTCCACCTTTGGGGTTTTGTGCATCCGGCGTCCGTCTCACCTCATGGATATGAAGGCAAAAGCAAAAAAAACCCTCCAAAGTACAGAGAGATTTTACAGCTTTGGAAATAATTATTAAACCACCTGTTATTTCCTGTAGAATGTCGGTGTAACAGCCCTTCAGGTTGACCTTTTGATAATCTGCTCTTGGAATATTCATGGGTTAGAGTTTGGTTTTCAGTATCAGATGGTCTTCATTTGTTTTATTTGTTTTTCAGAGGCTTGAGCTTTGGTTCACTTTTTCCGTGTGTGTTTTTTGTCTCACATTTGCACAGGAGGAAAGAAAAAACCCCTATGCATCACATTTCCAGCTGTGCATATCTGTGTTTTTCAGGCAAATACAACAATTTTTTACATTTGCATCATTCATATTTGTCTCCAAATGAATACAATAGTGACATTTTTAGCTCGCCAGCCGACAGGCCGTGAGCTAATGTGACGGCGCTGTGTCCGGCGTCGTCTACGTTAGCAATTTCTTCAAACACTTTCTACGATAAAACTACTGATCGGATTCGGTTTCTTGGGACAATGTCTACAAAGTGTTCAGAGTTTGGAGAAGTTTAGATTTTTGAATTTTTGACGAATTTTTTGAAATATTGAAAATTTGAGCACTGATAGGAAGTCATATATGGACTTTCATTTGGGTCCATGACCTTTGACCTTGAGGAGTCAAACTCAAGGTCACCTATGTCTAGATTTCAACAATCTTCTCCAAAACTACCGGTCGGATTCATTTCAAATTTTAGATTTTGCTTCCTTGCGAGAATGTTTATAAAGTTTTTTTTTATATAGTTTTGAGAAATTTTGATTTGGGATTTTTTGAGGAATTTTTGAAATATAAAAAATGGGCCTTTACTTTATAATGGTCCACATTTTGATGGTTTATAACATGAAAATGTTAGCGACATCAATATGGTTACTATTGAGCACTGATAGGAAGTCATATATGGACATTCATTTAATTAGTTGAGTTCTCCTGCAGTCAAAGTACCACCCACTTCTATTGGGAGGTTGATCTCCTGCGTCAACACCACAGGACTCTAACATAGAACAGAACCTGACAAACACGCAAATTCACCTCGTTATTGATTCTTGATAGGACACACTGGTGAGATACAAGGACATTGGTCCTATTTTTGTCACTGTATTTCAGCAGAATATGTTTAATATATTCCATACTACTGATGATGAGATGTTCAAAATCTTCCCATTTTCTCTGACTAAAGGTGAGGCTATGAACCTCAAATTTTCTTTTTTTTCCTTTCTTTTTTTTTTATTTAGTACTGTGGGTTTGTTTTTTTAGGTACAGCTGAAAATCATATGTACTTCTCTTGTACTCTAGCTGAATTTACTGACAACCTCACAAATTCGGCTTGTTATTGATTCTTGATAGAACATGCCGGTGAGCTACAGGGCCATTGGTTCTATTTTTTCCGTGTGTTCTTTGCCTCACATTTGCACACTATAAAAAAAACCCAAAAACCTACGCATCACATTTCCAGCTGTGTATTTCTGTGTTTTACAGGCAAATACAGCAACTTATACATTTGGATCATACATATCCGTCTTTTTACAGATTCATACAATAGCAACTTTTTTTTTTTTTTTTTGCTGGTGATTTGGTTGGCAGTGAATGCATTTCTTTTCAGTTTCATAGCTCATTTGGTGTCCTCTCCTCCAGTTAGTAATGAGGGTGAGCTTATACTCGGATTCCAGAAGGTCTGTTTCCTCAAATTCCCATCGAGAGAACCAGTGGAGAGCTGAGCTGTTATACCCACCATGTGTTGTTTGTGCTACCTGTTACCTCTCAAATGAGTCCAGCAGAGACAGCTAATATTCTCACATGGCTCATCCCTTCAGACTTTTCTAATGGTGGAGGAAACAGCAGGGCCAGCAGAGAGAGGCAGCTTCAGGGAGCCGGCGGAAAGTGCAGCTTCACTGCCTTCGTGACAAATTCTATTTGTATTTTTATAGACAAATGCTACTCAACTGGAAATTCTGCTCCTATGATTAGCCATAGGGGCTGTAGCAGTAAGCAATATTTAATGATTTATCTGGTCACTGGATAGCTTTTGATTAATTCTGTATCGAATAGCTCCCACCTCGGTGCTCTACGTGGGTGTCGGGGGCATGTCATAGCACTTTATTTCATCAGGTGTGACCGTCAGTGCTGTGGGTTTTATCCTCTGTTCTTGTTCGGAAATACACCTTTGACACTGAACCTGTAGGTAATGTCCGGCACAAAAAAAAAAAAAAACAGGTAATAAGTAAAGCCATGGAAATGTGATTCGTGTTAGATAGTATGTCATTAAACCCATTTTATAAAGCGAGGGTGTCAAACATACGGCCCACAGGCCAAAACCAGCTTCCCAAAGGGTCCGATCCGGCCCCACATGCAAAAATCAGACAGAATATATAGTAAATAATGTATTTTTCAGTTCCAGATGCTGAATGTTTTGTGCATTTGTAGATCCACTGTGATCTGTAAGTTGTAATGTACATGTATAAATGGCAAGCTGTGACATAATATTGTTTATATTCAGTTAATTTTCTTGAGAAATTTCAGGTTGTTCATGGTTGTTCAGAATGTAATTTTAACTTTTGTAGTGTATCTATATGTGAGACACTCTTCTCTGCTTTTCCACTTTTTCACTGTGGAATTCTTCAACCTTTATAAATTTACAGCTAATCTACTGCTAATTATTACATCTCAGCACAGTTGTGACACATGATTTATTCTGTGGTAGTTGTTGATTTTGCACCACCTTTAAATGTTAACGTTTTTCTCTACATATACTGAATACATACGCGAGAGATATTTATAGAAAGTACACAGAGAACAATACTCCTGCCTATGTAGCCTTTAAATAGCCTTTTGGGTTTTATTAATAGAACATGTTTCAGTTTGTAATGTTCCATGTGAATCAGTTTGTGCATAGAAACACAGAAAATACGTGCACCTTTTTTGTGCTCGTGTTCATTTTCATTCTTGAACCCTTTAACCCCTGACGTGTCTGTGGTGAGCAGTCTGAATGTGTGATCTATTTTAAATATTCATAAATATTCCACCGTTTTCTCAATGGGAAACATTTCAAAATGCACTGAGAGATTAGACCTTGTTCTTTCCATAGACATCTGAGCATGCTCAGTGCACCCCCCGCTGCCAGTGGGATGGGGGGCAAAACACAGAACAGTGAGACCGACTCGCTATAAAAATAGACGGTTTGGGCTTTTTTTTTTACGTCGTTTTTCTTGTGGTTTTTTTTTGTTTTTACTGTTGTTTGCAGTGTTGTGGTGATTTTCCTTAAATTTTTTTTTACAATGTTTCCACTATGTTTTGTGTAACTGCTTTTTGGAGTTCAACCAGGTGTTGAAATGCAGCTGAACTGACTTAGAAAAAAAGAGCCCAAATCAAAAACTACTGGGCCCAAATTCAACTCCTTGTTGTTGTTCAGTGTGTTCCAGTTCACAGTTCATGTTCAACATCCTAAAGGTCTTATTGACGTACATTCTGAGCGCCTTATTTAGTCAAAACTTTTGTCTTTTTCTGTTATTCCACATTGATGTGACACTTTAAACTCACAGTAAAGCAAAACAGCAGAAGAAAAGGAACTCAAATGTAACATTTATGACACTTCTACACCTGCAAATTCCAAGCAGCTTGTTTCATTAAAATATCCTATCAGGGGTTAAAGGGTTAAACTCCTCAAAAGTGCAATAAGTTACATTTTCATGTGACTGTCTGATACCCAAAAAGGCCGGACAGTCGTCTCTCAGCAATTAAAACATCCAGCATCAGACGGACATTTGTTATCTCTCAGGGTGGAGGGTGACGTCCTACCTAATGAAGTGGATTTGCCTTAATTAGTGGCGTACAAAAGCGTCAGGAGGTCTGAACCGGAGCGTACATTGTGAGAAAGAAAAATGAAAAAGCACATTCCCAGACTGAATGGATATCATTAGCCTTCTGTTTCGAATGCCATGTGAAAGTTAAGCTATTGTAGCGCCGGCTCCTCTCTCTGTCTTCTCTGGTAACAAATGAATCTTCCTTTCTTGCCAATGTTGTTGTGCAAAGCAAGTCAATAGAAAACCATTAGTTTTTTTTCTGTCCTTTGGATAGTAGTGAGTGATTGTTGTCAAATCGCCACATCTGCGGGGGTCACCTCACGCCCTCCTTTCACTTTTAAGTTGTTTTGTTTCATGTTTGTCTGTTTATCACCACAAAAAAATAACAGTGTCCCCTTACCGACTGTAGAGGTATTGGTTAGATGAAGGTCAGGTTACATGGAGTGAAGTCTGGGGTTTTTATCGCGATGCACCGTTTACCTACAGTCCAACGAACGCGCCTGACGATCCATTGTTATGTTAATGTTTGTATGTAAATCAGTGAGCGTGTGAAATAGGTCGATTCAGCAGTGTTTTGGTGTAAGGTTTAAAGTGGGATTCAAATGAAAACTGCTGGTAAGAAATTGCAAACTGGCTCAGTTTGGCTTCTAATGATTTGTAAAATGTTCAAACTAATTTACATCTTGGACGAGAAATAAAAAACAAAAAAAATGTTCTTGGTTTTAGAATATATTCACCACTGGTCTTCTTCTTTTTCTTCTCTTCCTCCTCCTCCTCCTACTTCTCCTGCTTCTCCTCCTCTTCTCCTTCCTTTTTCTCCTCCTCCTCCTTCTTCATCTTCTCCTCCGCCTCTTCTCCTTCCTCCTTTTTCTCCTCCTCCTCCTTCTGCCTTCTGCTTCTCCTCCTCTTCTCCTTCCTCCTCCTCCTTCTTTGTCTTCTGCTTCTCCTCCTCTTCTCCTCCCTCCTTCTTCTTCTCCTCCTCCTCTTCTCCTTCCTCCTCCTTCTTTGTCTTCTCCTGCTTCTCCTCCTCCTCTTCTCCTTCCTCCTTCTTCTTCTTTTTCTCCCCCTCCTCCTTCTTCATCTTCTCCTCTTCTTCTCCTCCGCCTCTTCTCCTTCCTCCTTTTTCTCCTCCTCCTCCTTTGTCTTCTGCTTCTCCTCCTCTTCTCCTCCCTCCTTCTTCTTCTCCTCCTCCTCTTCTCCTTCCTCCTCCTCCTTCTTTGTCTTCTCCTGCTTCTCCTCCTCCTCTTCTCCTTCCTCCTTCTTCTTCTTCTTCTCCTCCTCCTCCTCCTCCTCCTCCTCTTCTTCCTTCTTATAATCAAAATATTCTGCAGAAAATAAAAATAATAATTAGCAGATTACATAGTTTATACTGGATTTTCAGTCTCTTCATATGTAGTATTTTACACAGTAAAAATCCTACTTAAGCTGTTGATTGAGCAGCTGATAGAAATAACATCTTTCACCCACATTTTTCTCCATTTTCTTCCGAAAACCTGAAGCTGGTTTCGGTTCCTCCTTCTGAACCACTGCTAAATGTCTGATGCTTCATCTTCATGTCGCATTGTTTCCGATTCCAACAGTTTGTCAAAGCCTTGGTCTGACACTAGTTTCTGCTCCTTGTGCGGTGCTGTTTTGTTGCCGTTTCATCTAATATCACATTTGCTTGTTTTTGTTTAATACAAGGAACACTGCGTCTCCTTCTCCACACATGCAGATCCACATTTTATTACATTTACTCAACATTTATTTGCTGAGGGTCTTTGCATTGCACGTTTGTCTAAAAACTCCTCCTGAAAACAACTCTCCTGTTTTATTATTTTTTCTTCAGATTTTCAGTATTTTAGTCACAAATTGAAAATGTGCATAAAAAAACAGCGGCATAGAAACAAATATTTAGAATCTGACTATGTTTTGTAGCCCAAAAACAGCAACCCATGCAATGTTTTCTCAATGCAAGAGTCAAATTTTATTCTAATAAACAATATTAAGTTTAAAAAAGTTATTTAATCTGTAAAGAAGTGAGTAAGTTATGACTTCAGAGGTTACAACATAAATTATAGATGCAACTAATGATTATTTTCATTGTCACTAATTTTTAAAAAATTAATTTATTAGTTTTTTTGTGTATAAAATGTCAGAAATTGCTGAAAAATTACAAGATAATCTCCTCAAATGTCCTGTTTTATCCACAAACCAAATATATTCATTATAATGTCAGGAGAGTCAAACCAATGAGTCAGTTCTCAGAATGCTTCTTAACAATCAGTGCATCTCCAATATGTATTTAATGTTTTAATTTAATGCAGAATGGCCCCTTTTTTACCTTTAAATTGAAGGAGTGCATGATCCATGGGGAGAACTGTTTGGAAAACTAATGACTTATTGCAGTACGTTTTCCTGATCGGAAGCGAAGTATTTGTTTACCGAGCAGTAAATGCATTTCAGAGCAGTGACGCATTTGTCCTTGTGATATATTTCTCCCTGTATGTCTGTGCTGTCCCTGCATCGCATTAGCATAACCTTATTAATGGCCTTAGGGATCAGGTACATTACTGAGCAGGAGGGAGGTCATCAACAACTGTGTGGTTTTCCCTCACACTAGTCTATTGTTCATCATGAACACGGTGTGCCTCTTTCTCAGTGTCTCAGCTACAGTAATTATGAGGGCAGCATTGTGCAAAAGATTGTTCAGCATGGAACCATCTGTCAGCGCGACAGAATCATGATATAGCACTTTCTTGAAAATGAAAAGGAATAAAACGACTTCTGTCCGCGCTCCGTCCTGTAAAGTCGGTGGGATAAAGTGGCGGCGGGCCAGGTTGGAAATCCGGTCTGAAGCCGAAATTAGTGCTCTCTTATTGTTTTTTAATGAGTGGAAGCACTAAATCACTGAGTGTGTGTAAAATCACTGAGCTTCCAGTAAAGAGGATTCAGTTCCACCAGCAGCCGCCTACTGCTGATGGAACTATGGGTAATCATCCATAAATCAGAACAGTGAACCCAAGGGAGTAAAATATCATTAAAGGGCTTAAATGTAGTGTTGAATATCTAAACTATCAACGGCAGATGGAAGATGTTTACCAGAACTCACCCACAGCCTCAAAAACCACCTACGAATCAACAACTATGTATCCATGTATGACTGTATCACTCACTGAATTTAGTATAAAGAACATTTAGCACACATCTGTATTATGGTATCATCAAATTTTCTTCTTCAAACTTATATTCAGACAGTCACTAAAAAATAAAAAAAATAACACTGTGTATAAGAATCGTCTCGTTCTGCTGATAGTTTACATCATTGGTTCCCAAAAGTTTACAGCTCGAGACCCAAAATGTAGTGTTTCCGTGGGATTCATTATAAACTGCCGTAAAATCTCAATATTTTTACTCAAAATTAATTATGATTATTTTTAAATGTATTTAACTTAATTTTGAAAGTAAATGATAATAAGATGTATTAAAATGAAGATTGAACTTCATTAGATTTATACTGAATACACCAAAAAGTATGAAGTGAATAAAATTAGCCAAAAAACAAATAGCACACAGTAATGAACAGAATGAACAATAAAATCAACAAAATTAATGACAATGGACAAAACCATAACAAAATAATCAAGGAAATATAGTAATAACACTGTGTATGAGAATCTTCTAATGCTGCATCAGCTGATAGTTTACATCATTGGTTCTGAATAAAGATCTAAAATATGGTCTCTCCTTCATTATAAACTACCATAACATCTGAATAGTCTTACTCAAACTTAAATTGACATGTTTTTTTAATGTGTTTATATAAATGATAACATGTATTAGAATTACACTGAAATGTACAAACAACTAAAATGTAGTACACAATAATAATTGAACAATAAAATGAACAATGAACTTTATAATCAACAAAATGAATGATAATAAATAAACGCTCAATATAATAAAGAAAAATGAAGTAAATAGTAAAAGCACACAAAAAACAAAACAAAAATGATCAAAATTAACAAAATAATGAATAAATGGCGATCCAACGCCCATAACAGCTCTGTTAACTTACCTCTGTTTTCTTTACGGTCTGTGTTTGTTTACAATAACTACACTAAAAAGCAGCAAATGAATAAAATTAACCAAAAAAAAAGCGCACTATAATGAAGGAAATGAAGCTGAAATCAGTGTTCTCATATTGTGTTTTAATGAGTGGAAGCACTAAACCACCAAGTGTGTGTGTAAAATCGCTGAGCTTCCTGTTAAAACCGAACAGGAAGAGACTTCAGCAGGTGCTTGAGGATTAAACACCGCACGCTGGATTCTGTTGTTTGTTGTTTTGCTGATCCGTTTGTCAGCATTCCTCGGCGAACGCACTGAGCTCTCTTTTCACTTTAACTAAGAGAGCTATTGTTGAATTAAATTGATATCAAGCCCTTCCTAAAATGCCTCCAGCGCTCGACACAACAGTTTGTTGTTTAATCTGCCTTGATTGACACGTGTTGTTATGGCAACTTCATGTTCCTGACCCTCTGAAAAATGTCAAATGACCTCCAGCTGCCTGACTGGCGTGAGTAGGTATCGCTTTAATGAAGGAGCTGATTATAAAGGGGGAAAAAAAAGAAAAAACAGCCTTCTGTGTGTCTGTATTCCCTCCTCACTGCTGTAAATTGGCAATTTAGCGTGTGGATATCTGTGAAATAAAGGAGGCTCAATGCTATAAAGAAAAGCCAGTCTCTCAGTCAGTGTAAAGCCAGGAGTTCATTGATTGATGAATGGCTTAGCAGATGTGGAAATAAATGGATACGTAGTTCACAAGGACAGTGGTCGTCTGTCTTGTGACGGACGGGGAGTATCCAATAGTGCACATAAGACCCCTCGCCACAGTCTCCTCGCCTGGACTTTATGTCTAATGGCTCTAAATTCTGTCATGTAAAGTGACAACAGAGCCGGTAAAAGACCCAATAAAAGAGAAACGGCGTGACTTTTCTCCCGGCGGAATCGTACGTGACCGCTGAAATCACCTCAGACTTGTGACCGACTCATTATCGACCCGGCCAGTTATTGGATGTGATATTCAGCATTTCTGCTATAGCTGATAAATTAAATTAGCTGCAGCCGCCTCTATCTGTCTGTTTCTACTCAAACAATGTCCCGGCAAAGGCATTATCTGTCTGTACATAATAGCAAAAGAACTTTTACTTATTGCTTGTATATATTTTTTTTATAACACTTTTTATTTTCAGTGTGAAAACTGACAGTCAATAGGACTGAAATGATACTGAGTTGTGCTTCATTTTATGGAGTAACAACTATTTCGACCATCAACTAATCTTTTGGCTTGTTTTCTTGGAAAATAGATTAGTTTCTTGGTCTGTAAAACATCAGAAAATGGTGACAAATGCAGATAAGTGAAGGTTACATTTACAAACCAAACAATAGTTTATGCATTCTATTCTATTCGATTCTATTGTATTTGAAAATAATTGTGACTTTTTTTATGTAAAATTGAAAAAAAAATACAAGAAGCAAATATAAAAATACAAGAAAAACACATGTAAGGTGAAAGGGACATATATATTTTAGAACATTAGAACATCACATTTGGAACATTAGACCAACATCAGTGCTGATCCAGACACCTGTCCACATCCACATTATCCCTTTGAACATCATTACTTACATTAGTACCATTACTTCACGGTACCTAACAAAGCAGGTACACTCACTGTTTGTGCAGAGGTGGACCTTACAGACCCTGTAGACCACATTGGACCTGAGATTGTCGCCACACTGTCCTCGGTGTAACTGTTGCTGTCACTGTCTTGTAATGTATGCAGAAATGACCAAAAATAGTCACTTGCCCGATAAAGGGTTAAAGGCATTGGAGTCAGCCTCCAGTTTGTGTGGGTGCAATTATCTGCTTTTTCCTTCATTAATTATCGTGTGGGTATCGGTCCCTCCCCTCCTTTGGACCAGGTCAAACTCTCTGGTTCATCTGAAAATCCCAGAACACTACTAATTGGTCTCATCTGTTATGTGTCTTAAATTGCATTGCAGTTATGGGATGGAGCCAGTGAAAGCAGACTGTTGCTCATAATAAAAAAAACAAAACCTGTGCCTTCCTGTCAAAATAAAACCTAAAAAAGCCTGAAAAGAATTGACCAGTTTCAGAAACAAATCAGCTCTTAGCTCTGTTTACATGGGAGCTGGTGTCTGGTCTGAGTAAACTGTCTGAGGTCTCAGTGGGAGGCAGAGAGCACACTCTAATAGAGACAAGATGGGAGAAATAATGAGCAGAAGAAGCCTTTTCTTTTAACCAGGACGGCTCATGAAGTCAGTCAGAAGGGTCTTAATTTAGGTGTTAATTTATATGCTGCTGGTGGAACTATGGCTAATCATCCATAAATCAGAACAGCGATGCTTAGGGAGTTAACTATCCTTAAAGGGCTTATATGTGGTGTTGATATTCAGCAGAGGGAGGATGTTTACCAGAATCCACCCACGGCTACAAAAACCATCAACAAATCATCGCTATGTGTCCACAGACTGTGTCACTCACTGAATAAAGTATAAGGAATATTGTATATATGCGTCTGTATTATGGTATCATCAAGGTTTCCTCTTCAAACTACTAATAAACTAATAACACTGTGTATAAGAATGTTCTTATGCGGTGTCGACTGATAGTTTACATCATTTGTTTCCGAACTTTTTCAACTGAAGACTCAAAATGTGGCGTTTCCTTGGCATTAACACTTAGAAAATTCATTATAAACTGTCATAATGTCCGCACATTTTTACTCAACATTAATGTAAATGATAATAAGATGCGTTAGAATGAAAATTGAACTTTGTTTTAGATCGAATACACTACAAAGTACTAAACTAATAACTTAGCTCACAATAATGGACAGAATGAACATTAAAATCCACAATGAACATTATAGTCAGCAGCATGAAAACCTGAACAGAATAATCAAGAAAATGAACAAAGTAATAAAAATGCACATAAAATTTACAAAATTAGCAAGAAAATAAACTAAATTATCTAGAAAATTCTTTCAAACATGAATGAAGAAAATGAACAAAATAATGAATTAATGGACAACCCAATGCAAATGGTTTCACAACTCAATCTGGATTTTGACCCTAAGTAAGAAAATTGTAAGTTCTCATTATAGCTCTGGTAGCTTTGCTCTGTTTTTGACAGACAATGGAATATAATAACTTTATATCTTCTGAACCGTCATAACTTACCTGTGTAGAAGAAGCGCTGCCATCTCAGCATCATCCTCCATTATTTCCATTTAGAGCGGGCGGATACAACAACAATGCCTTTGATTTTATCACTTCTTTATAAGTTGTTTCTTATCAGTTCTCATCCTCAAGGTCGTAATTAGTTTTCACCCTATGGGAGACCAGCAGAAACACTCACTACTCCCTCTAGTGGTCAGATAAATCATTGTACTGATGGTGTGATAAATTCAGTTCACACTTCTGTAACATAATCCGCTGACGTCTCCGACACGACATCAGACCTCCGTTACGCTCAACACTTTTAGACAATTTCTGAATATTTACATGTATCACTTTCACTACAGCACAACAGTGGGTATTTCTTAGCCGCATTCAATCGATACACACTCTTTGACATGCATTTTGGGTTGTACATGCTCTAAAGATCTGCAGCAGCTTTTGTCTCTTTGATTGTTTTTCCCAAAGTAACAAAGAATAGAGAAAAAAAAGAGCCTTTTCCAGAAATACATGAAACAAGCAGACGAGTTGTTCTCTTAAAAGCTATCTAACGTAACGTTTTTTTCTCTTTTTCAGACGGAGCCTTTCAGAACCACTCTCGGCTGCGAACGCCTCCTCTACCGCTCTCCCACTCCCACTCTCCCAATCACCAGCACCATGCAGCCTCCATTAACTCCTTAAACAGGGGCAACTACACGCCGCGGAGCAACCCCAGTCCAGCGCCGACGGACAGCTCCATCCCCCCTGAGGGCCCGGCCAGCGGTCAAGACTCGGGCAGCGCGCAGGACAACTGGCTCCTCAACAGCAACATCCCCCTGGAAACAAGGTAGGACCCCCATCGTCACCCACCTGTCGCCGTGGATACGAGTTCGCATCTGTAAACGTGAGCTTGAGCTTCCATTCGAACACAGCTTTTCTGCTCCATATTAACCCTTTATAGGACACTCCTAGAAATACTCCGAAATTCTACATTTCAACCTTAGTGTGTTGTTGGAGGACCTAACAAGACTTTATTACTTTTGTGGAATTTTTCAAAATTTTTTATTGTTATGTAGAAAATCAAGGTCAATGAAGTTACCATATTTGGTTCCTTGCCCATAAGTAGCAAAAAAAAAAAAAAAAAAAAAACAAACCAAGAATTATATATATAAAATACAAGAAAAAACATATATTAGGTGAAAGGAACAAGTATTTTAGAACATT
>JAPQRQ010000006.1:957234-974869 GCA_037367365.1 Apogon talboti
GGGGGGGGGGGGGGGGGGGGGGGGGGGGGAGGGCTGTTTGACCATTTTCCATTAGAAGCCTCAGGGACGGATGGGATGAAGAACGGGACTCACAAAGACGTGATTACTAGGACACTTGGAATGACACGCCGCCTGGTGACTTTGCAGTGGGTCTGCCAGAAACATATACTGACTCCTTTTCCATTTCACCAGTCAGTGCAGAGGCACAAATCAAAGGTAATGTCTTTCTGGAGCGTACAAAATGACAAACAAAACCATCTGTCTCTTAAGTGGTTTTCTTTCATTGACACAGTCACTTCCAGAGGCCTCGGTCAGACACAGAGCAGATGCTGGTTTTAATGTGGAGCTTTCATCCTCCTACAGAATTTGGACTCTTTTAATCACAGTTCCTCCTGTGTTTTATCACGAATCTGTCTAATTTTTCAGTAAACATACAGAACTGCAGTCAGTCCAAATACAAAAACTAGACAGTCCCAGTGGGATTAGCCCAACAATGTCCACTTTGATTAGACATGTCTTCAGTTTGATCTGCCACTTGCCATATTCATGTGACAGTTTCACCTCATTTAAAGTTCCCATCTGGCCCCGGACCCCTCGCATCACAGATGACTTTAAAGTGGACAGATTTAATTCGCCGTCCTCGGCCCCCGATGCGGCAATTTGGGACGTTCGGTTTGATTTTTGAGATAAATTAAGCCCATTTTCGTATGTTTTATTGTAGAAGTTGCTCAACAGTTGTATTCGTCACATTCAGTCGTGTCAAACTTCAGATGACAGCCTGGAAAATTCAGAAGGATTCATCTTACAATTCAGAGAAAACGCATTATGCTCGAATCATTAAAACGCAGACGGGAATGTTTGAAAAAGCACCAAAATGTAGTTTTCCCATCAGCTGGTGCACTGAATTAATGGTCTTTTCTGTCTTTGGAGCCTAACTTTGATGGAACACAAAAAAAATCCTCGGCAGCATGTGCGATGGAACCGGAATGATGAAAGTTAAGAAAAACTGCAATGTCTACACGAGATTTTGTTGATAGAAGAACCAGATATAAATGAACTCGGCGGCGGCGAGCGTCTTAACAGAGCGTCGTCGTATGTTTTAGTTAAAGTTACCGACGCTCAGCTGCGTTTTTCTGTCGAAGCCGAAGAGATTTTCCTTCAGATTTGATCTTTTAAAACTGTCAGTTTCACTCTTTCTAATTGAATTGCTTGGTTATTTACTTGAGGAGCTTAACAGAACCAACAAACCAATAAAATGGCTATATTGAGTTTCCAGGGCTTTTCTGCTGACTGTTGACTTCAAAGGTGGCTTTTGCCTTGCTAAGCTGGTCTTGTCCATTCTCTTATTGGTGATCTGTCATGGTCAGCCCCTCCTCCTCCTCCTCCTCCTCCGTCCTGCACGCCGCTGCCATTGTTGCAAAGGACATTTCTTTTGTCGACCTTGTAAAATATCAGCGCGCTTCATCCGCTGTGTTCACATTGAAATACCCCCGGTGTCTCTCTGGCGATGCTTTTTTTTTTCCCTTTGTCCCCTAGTTTTTCAGCAGAGTGGTAAAGTAATGGGGTTGGAGAAATGACAAGGCACTGGGGATGGTCCACGGCGATGTTTGTGCTCGCCGAGACAGATGTTGTCCCATGGGGTCGGGAGAGCATTCATCTTCTGATCTTCCTGCTCAGCACTTTTTAAGAGTGTCATTAACCATTAAACCACATATTGTTCTTTAGTCTGTGGACTGACTTCCTGTTCCTCTATCCTGCAGCTGTCACCTTTGCAAAATAACTAAAAACGACCCAACGGCAGTGTCTCCTTTTGGGGTTTGGGGACTAACGTAATTTACAGAACATGCATTTTGGTCCTCACTTTGATGCATTCTAACGTTGTATTTTTTTTTTTTTTTTATTGTTATAGCCATGCACCTTTTTGGATTAAACTGGCACCTCCAGCCCATGCAAAGACAAATGTACCAGCTGTCAGAGGACAATACAAGTGGCCTACCTTTTCCCACTGACCTGACCTTAGCACCACAAGGCAACACAGGTTTGGAAATACCTGACCGCAGGGGAAAAGATGACAGTAAGTACCATTTTATAGAGCATGATGTATATACAGTGAATGTATATAACCATAGTAGGAGCCAAAAGTATCATCATATGACTGTTATTTTTTTTGTTTTGAGGCTGATACTGATGGTTAAAATAAAATGTGGATGTTTTATTTGATTTTCTTCCAGTGTGGTCATGATGTTTTTTGTGCTAACCACTAGCGTACAGGATATGCATGGATCACTAAAAAGTCTTAAATGTGGTTGTTCTAAATTAAGGTGTTTTTTTTTATCCTTAAAATTGATAATTAATCCTTAAATCTTTAAATGATGTTGCTATGTTTGGAAATCTTTGTACAGAGTTTGTCGACGTGTAATCAGCATTTTTATCCAAACGCAGATGAGAATCAGTCATTCATGGGTGGAGGGGTTCAGGTATGAGCTTCAGCAGCTTCAACATCAGTAGCAGAAACATCAGTCATGGACAAATGGAAATGTAATATTAGATTGAAACACGGTTTAGACTGGTTTAACACAATAACTATGAGGCCTGTTGGACTGTTATCAGGGTCCCTGCGGGGTCTTAAAAAGTCTTTAAAGTCTCAAAATCTGCATTTAATACCTTAAAAAGTCTTTAAAAGGTATCAAATTTCATATGATAGATTGTGAGTTATGCTGCTATAAACTTGTTCACCCTATTGTGTTTAAATGTGTCTGTTAAATGCCCAAGCTGCAAAGACAGTAACGTTAGTCAACTCAGTTCCACCCGTTCCAACCTGACAATTTATATTGAAATTAGGAACCAGTTATCGCTAACTTTACATCCCCCCAGTGAGAAAGGACTCAGAACAGTGGGAATCAAGGTGTTGGAGTAAATAAATACATTTCCTGAATTCAAGGAGTCACAAATTTTTTTCCAGTACGGCCGTGAAACAGGCATTAAATTCTGTTCTAAGTAGTTTTAAAAAGGTCTTAAATTTAACTAGTGGAAACCTGTAGAAACCCTGTGTTATTTATGTGAATGTAGAGTCTTAAAAGTCTTTACTCAGTCATAAATTTGGCGTGCTCAAACCTGTGGATACCCTGAGTACACCAAGTTGCATCAAGTTCTCCAACCTGATCTAAACAAACTAATGTTATTGTCCACTCTTCCTTTGCACCAGTCCACAACACCAGCCACTGGTGAAAGGCTTCAGCATCTATTTGGTAGCATATTGAACTGGACCGGACTACTCAAACAGAGCGTAATCTGAACTCAGATGTCACGGCTGAGCTGTTTAATATGACGACAAATAAACCTCGGCCTCTGCCATTGGCCGATTGGCCAGCAGAAGTCAAAAAGGGCAAATATAAACCCGTATTGACTCTGATGATAAACTTTATTTCTCAAGATACAACTGATTCCACTGTAGATCATTATTTCAGTCATAAACTAATGATTGAAGTTTGATTTTTTTTTTATGGTAATGTTTTGATCAGCAGTGAGTAATACCTTGATAGTAAAATCCAAATAACCAATTCACTCTTCTTTTAGAGTTGAAATAAATATCCCACTTTCCAAATGTGGACAGCAGTCGTCTGTTGACACTTGGCATTAAGGCGGCGAATGACACGATTGAGGAAATATTTACAGCTTGGCACGTCACATTGCAGATCTACACTCTGTGTTAGCATTCTTCATCTATTTGTTGACTTCTCAAACGCGTCACTCGACCACAGCTGTTTTGGCTTCATAAACCCGTCTTCATCCACCAGACTTCTGCTGTATATATGTCGCAGTATGGATTTAAAGAGACACATGAAGTCATTTGTCCAGTCAGCTCAGTTGGATTACAAATTTAATGCCAATCTGTGTTGGTAATCACTCCTTGAAATTTATCATGCGAGGTTTGGAAGACAATGAAAATGATGCAAGGTCAAGTTTATTTGCGTAGCACATTTAAAACAATGCACAGTGCTGTACAGATCTGCAGATACAAATGCAGGATATGCTAAAACTAACAAAATAAGAATTAGAATATCTTTATTGTCATTGTAACAAGTGCGACAAGATTTAAAAGTGCCATCCAATCTGTACAGCTTTTATGAAATAAATATAAAACCCATCACTCACACACACGCGTACATTCTGTTACTGCACTGATCCCTCATAAAACATATTGCACATTACAGTAGATGTATTTTTCAATATTGAGAGTGGTGACGGCGGTTGGATAGAAGCTGTTTTTGAATCTGTTTGTAGAATAATACATGATATAGATACAACATATAATAAAACTGATAAAAAAAAATGGATACACAGCAATAGGATAAATAGCTTCTGTCAACAGTATCTATTCAACATTAGATCAGATTATCCATTTATGTAATGACTGCTTTCGTCCCGGTTTGAGCGACTCTTGGTTAATTCCAGAACACTGACCTCAGAAAACAGTGCACGAGGACGGAAGTTTGTCAAATCTTTTAAGTTTACAGATGACATTTTGAGGCTCAAGCAAACTTTGTTATTATTGGTCTTCCAGTTTGTGCATCTCGTCTCGGCGGTATGCACAGAGATCTGCATTGTAATCCTATAAAAGTTGTTGTAAGTGGGAAAGTGTTATTTGTTCCTGGAGGAAGAAAATGGGACAGCTTAAGGGACTGAGTATCCAGGGGCTGGAGGGGGATTAGCCACTCTGTCCCCTTCAGAACGGATGTGATCCTTTCATCTCCTAGCCTGGGCTGCCTTTCCTGGCAGCCAAAGAAAGCATGTGCTCACCCCACGGTACCAACTGCTCAACTCCAGGAAAGTTTGCTCTCCTCCATTCTCGAACAAATGGGCCCAGATTTAACCATGTGATTTGCCACTGGCAGACTATAATAGGTAGAAGATGGGGTCATTACCATATAGATGAATCCAGGAGTTGTCTTTTTCATTTACCAGACAGCAGAAAGTGTGTTTAGCTAACAACAAGCATGACTACAGCTGAGCTTAGACTGTGCATGGCAGCCTTCGCTGATAGAAAATCAATAGCCATAGTTTTCTAAATAACTCTCATTGTGCTGTGCTGTCACCAGGAACAATGATGAGCTATCTAATGTTTTGTCAAGGTGATGCAGATATGTAAAGTGCTGGAATTTTCCGTCTTTCCATCAAAGCGTTAATTTAGCCCCCAGAACAACAGCCATTTATTTAAACCGCGAGACTCATTATCACTGGTTTCGGCTTATGATTTATTTAAACAGCCCGTAAGTACAGCGTTAATGTGCTTCATAAGTATACACATACCCCAAACATGTGGAAAACGAGTCTCTGTTGCATTATGTAAAGCCCAGATTTGGGAGACGGGGAGTGTGTCCTGTCTACGCTGATAAAACCCGCCGCCGCTGATGGACTTTTGAGAAGACCGCCATCTGCCGTGCCACGTGCAACCTAACGCCGTGTCTGCCTCCGAGTCCTGAGGGTAGTTTGTATGGACGCCTGCTTTAACAGACATCTCTGCCGAAATTAGCTCATCTACACGGGCAAACAGATGTTGCCGTATCCACAGAGTCCAATATAAGATATATTATGGACCATATGGAAGATTTTTGCCAGTGAATCAAGTACTTGCATTAGCAATCCTTCTCTATTATAATCACAATTTTCACTTTATTACTTTGACTCAGGTATCTTTTATTAGACGACTGAAGCAGTTAGGTTTTCTCAAGTCTTTTGCACGCCATGTGCCAAACCTTTTAAATTGTTTAACAACCTTTCATTACTATTTGATGAACATAAAAACAAGTCGTACCACCTTTCATTCAGCCGTCTTAACAAAATGAGCACAGTGCGATTCAACTTTAATTACAGGATGTCAGTGCTGTAAAGTAATCAGAACTGTCATGTACTGAAAAACTGCATGATGTCTTTCTATCATGGTTAGGGTTAGGTTTTCTAATACATATATATATATATATATATATATATATATGTGTGTGTGTGTGTGTGCATGTGTGTGCAAATTGTTGCGATAAACCAGAGATCTTGTATTTTCTGTTAATGAGACTAAGCTGAAAAATAGAAAAACTAAGCTGAGATTTCATCCATATTCTAGAAAGAATACCATATTTATCAGATATAACACTGCTGTTATATAGACTAGATCCAGTGCGTCTTTCTAATGAGCCAAGTACCAATGGAAGTACAATATTTTATAGAGTGTTGCGTAATGGGTCATTTATAGCTTTAATATTGCTCGACTAGAAACTGTATTTATATTTTATGCTGCTAGGTGTCTCTCAATCAAAAAAATACTAGAAAATATTAACTACTGTGTATTGCAGAGTTACCATTGTTACTGCTTTTCACAATTACAGCTGTAAATATTGGCTGAACTTGGTGAGTCAGAGGATTTCATGTTTCATATGTAGTTACGTACAGGTTCTATCATTTAATTCTAGTGAAATATCAGAATTATAAGCATTTTGTAAGTTTAAAGAGTTTTAGTTGCAAATAAATTACCTTAATGTAAAACTCAGTCTCTTAAAGAGGAAGTAACATGTTCAACAGACAGTAAGTTATTGATTTCTTAGAATTTATGTACAAATTTACTGTAAATACATAAGTCGATAAAACATATAACAACATATAACATAGGCCTTTTGAGATATTTTAAACCAGAAATGCTATTTACTGTGAGTTTATGAGTCTGTGAGCATTAGAAGTTGCCAATGTAAGATATTGTATTGATTATGCAGCTTTTTGACACTGGATGGGTCTGTGTTGCATTATTATAATCAAAAACCCCTTTATTACTTTCACTTTCCTCACTATATTGAAGCAGTGGCATTTTTCATAAGGCTGCACAACTGCGAAAACCTTGTAAATTCCTTTTTAACAACCTTTCATTACCTTTCCACTGTCTCTGCAGCCACTTTAACCAAAACAAGCAGGTTTTCATTTAGTCTTAATCTCAGGGTGCTTTGAAATAATCAATGCTGCCCTGGACTGAAACATTTCATTATGTCATTTTAACATTACTTATGTTTTATATTAAGAAATCCTGTTTCACAATTATAACATATTTTGCAGTGTGTGTTGCGTCTTTACTAATGTTGCTAGTATAGCGAGTTTACTTCAGTTACTTTATAGTGCAGTGATTCTTTAAAGTCTGTCAGCACTAAAAGCTCCATCCCCACAGAGTCCAATATAATATATATATAGTCGAGCATATGCCAGGTTTTGGCCACTGGACATGCCAGAACCTGATCATGTAATTTCATTAACAGTCCCTGTCTATTATAATCTCTATTTTCACTTTACTGCTGTATTTTTGAAGCACTTGCATTTTCTCAAGTGTTTTGCACACCGCGCGCCAACCCTTTTAAACCCCGCTTTAACAACCTTTCATTACTATTTGATGAACATTAAAACAAGACTTACCACCTTTTAGGCAGACATCTTAACAAAATGAGCACAGTGTGAGTTCGCCTTAATTATGGGATGTCAGCGCTTTGAAATAATCAACGTTATCCTGTACTGAAACATTTCATCAGGTCATTTTTTTTTTTTTTTTGTATAATTTCATTTTTATTTTGCCGGGTTAGAACCAATAACGTGACCATTTAAGACTTTACCAGGATTTAATTAGTATGTGATTTTTCTGTGTGTCTTTAATTTTTCTTTCTTTACCACCACCAGGACTGGAATTGCTGGCAACGGGCAGAGGGATCATTCATTATATTTTTTTTTTCTCCAGCTGTCAGCGATGTGATTGAATATCTCTGATATGGTCAGACTATCATGCTTCAGCAGACTGACTCCCTCTGCCCTCTGCACACTGGATTAATGGCGTGATCTCTTTGACCGATTTACTTTGTGTGCAATGCAGGCAAATTGGACAGCTTGTTCCCAGATGACAGCTATATAGATATGGGCGAGATTGACGTGGGGCGCAAGGTTGCGCAGCAGATTCCTCCTGGTATCTTCTGGAGGTCCCAGGTCTTCATTGATCATCCCATGTACCTGAAGTTTAATGTGTCCCTGAGCAAAGATGCCTTAGTAGGAATCTATGGAAGGAGAGGTCTACCTCCGTCACACACACAGGTGGGTGAATCCAAACTAAGTTGGCATATGAAGATGTTTTCTGTAACCTGTCATTGTCACTGCTTTGCATTTTGCTTAAGACAATAGGAAACTATGAATGGAATGTGTGAAACCATTTATAATCATGTCTGCATTGAGCTGGGATTCTGCTTCGGTTTCCACCTCTTCCTTTTCCACAGAATATAAATTGGGATATTGTTTAAGAATATCTTTGTAACCACGTAGGAGCGTGTCATGAATGCAAACCAATTCATAAATCTCTCTATTGTATTATGAATCACTTTCTTTTGTTGCACAACGGATTTATGGTAAATTTCTTTGAGGTTCAATATCGTCAATGAATCACACAAAGATACTGGGCTGCGGGGCCACCGGAGGGAGATTTTTCTTTACACTAATTTCCCATCTATGTGCGGCACCGAATCAGATATATGATGTTATTAATCATATCGGACTGCTTGGTTCGCAGGGTTTAGGTTTCCGCAGTTCAATAAATTGTTCGTAGCGTGGTTTTTGTCCAGTGTGCTTTCAGTCAAAAAAATATTAGCCTCCCTGTCCTGTTTTTTTTTTTTTTTTACCCCATAGAGTGAGGCTTCGGTGTTGTGACTGATTACACATGGAGTGACAGATGATTCGAGACTCTCTTACTTATGTAGATGAATATAAAAAGCGCCCTCATTGGTATTCATTAAGTCTTTACTAATGTGAGGCAAATAGTTGCAGATGTTATTTGATGAACATTAACTTTTATTTATTTATTTCCCCTCCCCCATGCACAGCTTTTCTTTCTCACTTTAGTCATTTCAAACAAGGTTTTCATGTAAGATATGCAACTATGAAATTATCTCTGCCTATCCAACCACGGTTTGCCGAGGCTTACTCAAGCTCCTCTGGAATGATGAGTTATTCATGCGGACCAAATGATGCTCTGCTTTAAAGAGGGGCTGAAAGCACTCAAGTCTCATGTGTCACTCTAATGGCGTGTCTGCGGTCCGTCCTCCGGTCTTTCTCACTTTCTGTCTGTCTGTCCGTCTGCAGTTTGACTTTGTGGAGCTTCTGGATGGGCGGCGCCTCCTGGCCCAAGATATCCACGGTCTAGAAGGCCCCGCGGCCATGCAGAGGAGCCTGGTACCCATTACCACACATGACACGGGCTTTATCCAGTACATGGACTCGGGCATCTGGCACCTGGCCATCTACAACGACGGGAAAGAAACCGAAACCGTCTCCTTCCTCACCACCGCCATAGGTGAGCACCCTGGGCACGGCCCGCTGCTGAAACCTGTAATAGCAATCCACATAATCCCTATAATACCAACCAGCAGCACTCTACAGCAAACAGCCCAGACTTGGGGCATGAGTCACAGACAGTTTTTTGACAGATTTCAATAGCTAAGGAAAGTGCAGGTTAATCAAGGTGAAGTTGAATATTACAAAAATCAGGACATCAGTGCTATCCTGCCATGCCCCTGAGTAGGGCATTGAGGGATCATAATATCCTCATTAGCCTGAGTGTCTTCTGAGCGAATCAGGGGTCTGGCTTCTGGGAACCATTTGCATACAATTCAAAGGATGATTGTACCCTCCTGCTAGTGCCATTTTTGATCATGATTTGCTCCAATTTCCATCTATTTTCCATATATCAAAGTCGGGAAGATATTTCTCCGGCTCTGACAAATCCCGTACAACGTGCGCCTCTGTTTCCGACGTGCGTCCTTCTCGGTGGAGGTGATTTCGTTTTGTATGCTCCTCTTTGTTCTCCCTTAAGTGTCTTTGATTAGCGCTGCTGTATCAAGCAAGGTGTGAGAGGGCCCGAGGTGTCGACTTTCACAGGGATGGCAGCTGGGAGCTGTTCTCACATGCTCTTTAATTAAAAGCTCCTGGGCCAGAGTCCATCTGTGACAGGGGCTGTGCCAGGCAGCAGATCGATGAGAAGCTGTCCTCAACACCAATGTAACACCGAGTGGAGACAGGCAAGAGATGCACTATGCCCCCCCGCCGTGCCAACAACAGCTGTAATTCAATACTTAATATATGATATGACACAGGGAGGAGGAGGAGGAGGAGGAGGAGGAGGAGGAGGGGCGGCGTGTTTACTTTTGCTCATTTCTTCTCGACTGCGTGAAGGCCTCATGTGGTTTGAATCACAGAAAACAGATAAAGTGCATGTGCAGCGATGGGGATGGGGATGGGATAAGGCTGGACAGAGTTAGTCAGAGAATTCTGCCTGTGTTCATTTGTATCGGAGCTGATCTGCCCACAGGAGCTCAGAGGGAGGCAGAGGGGCCCTTTCTAAAATGGGTCACCGGTTAAGTGCCCTTCAGCAGAAATTGAATCTCGCCAACTGCCTGAATTGTATTGAGCCGTGGAGGGATGGAGTTGACCTTCAAATAGAGCAGTCCAGGTATAGAAATATATGTGAACAATATCCAAAAGAGACACCAGCTATGTTGTATTTACATTACATTAGCGGCGTCGAGGTGTAGCCCAATGCATGGCCTTAGAGCACAGAATATTTGACAACTGCGTTTAGTTACAGTTAATCTGAATATATTTATGCTGCGTCATGAGCTGATCACAGTCACTCTACACTAGATTCCACCATTACTATTTACTAATAGTTTGTGCCTAGTCTATTTATTAAGGAAGCTACATCAAGATGATATGTATATAGTCTGTATAGTTTTTTTATTACTATTATTTTTATTTTATTGTTTTGCTTTTGCACTATTTTGTTTTTTGCACTATCCTTATGCATGTAGACTTTTTTCTTGCACTTTATTCTGTTGCTGCCTAGACTGTTGAATTTCCCAATTGTGGAATCAATAAAATCTAATCTAATCTAATCTAAGTGCTCAGTAGAGATGACCAGATCATCGCAATATGTGCAGTTAAACTTCCTGAATCACTGCGAATAAAGATAATATTTTATTTGCATACAACATGGATTCACATGCAAGTATTTGACTGATCAGATGGAGCCTTTGTCCAATAACGCAATGGTAGAAGCACAAAAAAATAAGGAAAAATTTACAAAATTAGGCAAAACATAGTCTTCCCCAGTAGAAGTAAAATTTCTAAAATATTTAAGGTGATTTTCGTTTTTTCTCTTAACCCTCTGATTTAAAACAAACCAGGACCTGTCGACGCATAAAACACAGGATGTAGTTAAAATGCAGCCCGAGACGTGCGTTCAATTAAACAGTAAATTTTACATTACAGTTATTTTAGATGCGCGTTATTTCACTCTTTGAAAACAGAGAAGGTAAAACTGCCTTTTCAGTTTCTATTTATATTCGAAGAGGATCAGTTGCAAGACAACAAAATGCTCTTCAGAAACCTGGTGAACAACAAAATGCTCTACGCGAATTCACATCGTTTTATTTTTGTCCTTGTTTACTGGTTTTCACTCCATCTTGATGCTGTGGAAAATGACTCCTGAGTTCATTCTATTTTAGGTCACAGCGCTGTGTGGATCCCTCGTTCATTCCCACTGTTACATGCAGCAGTTGACATAATCCTACTTAAAACTTTATTAAAATGCCCATAGGAATATATTATAAATTACATTATAACATGCATTTTTATAAGAACCGTCCCCATGTTAAGCCCTAGCTACATTTTTCATGACTTGCCAGAGGTAAAAATACCCAGCGACAGTGTTGTGTGATTGTTATTTTACTGTCACAGAGGTATGCGCTCGCTGCCCCTCACATGCATTAAATGTGAGATTTGCTCGTTGCACATAACCATACCATAACCTATCTGAGGGGACGGAGCATCCCCGCCTTTAATCTGGCCAACCTCATTACTTGGCAGCGGCTCCATGGCAATGTGAAATGTGTCCTAGTGAATGTTTTGTATCACAGTGCTCTGGAGCATGAAGCCATTTGTCCCTGATGCCTGGTGCCAGACATGCTTCAACCCCGACAAGGCTTTCTGTACAGTGGGAGTGAAGCGCAGACCCAGCACCCAATGTCTTCCACTATATCCTGTCTCATTCTATAGGAGTCTGTACACAAGCGGCCATCATTCATCGACGCTGAGGATCCTCTGAGAGCATGGCAAGGCGCTGATTAAACCTGCCTACTGCATGCTACTCTGTCCTCACCAACTGGAGAGACTCGCACAATAGTTAGCTCCCCTGATATGAAGGGTAATGAATTTCAATGAAGCTTGCTTGAATCCATGATTTATGCGTTGGCCTATGTCGAGTGTGCGGCTAAGAGATATTCATGGCCTCCCTCGCCTGCTCTCGGAGGAAACACAGCGCACAGTCGACTAACCTGCGTCAGCGTTCGCAAACGGAGCTCTGCATTTCCCCATTAGTCAATTAAACACAGCGCCTGCAGGTCCTTAGAACATCATGTCGGTGTCAATTTCACAAATACCAGGCTTCAGAGGTCATTAAATAGTCCTACATTTTCATTTTTGAGGTCTTAATTGCCATAGACATTTTTTATTTCTGATTTGATTCATGTCAAATGGCCTGACCAGCATGATGATGAGTTATGATGCATCATATGTTGGTGAATTAATACCTGGAGTAGCTTTAAGGCCATTATTTGCATTGTATATTAACATTTGCTCATATATTAGATATAACTGGACCGTACTCAGATTCCTCCACCAACGCCATGAACCTCCCCTCATTCCACAGGATTATCAAGTTACAAACAAATATCATCCATTTAATCAGCTGCTGCCGCTTTTGGAAATGTATATAATCAAAATAAATAATTCACTTAACTTCTTGATATTGTGCTAGGCCAGTTTGTATCTCAGTAATTTTATAATATTATAATGGCCGCATAAATATGTAATAAGTGTTGTTAATTATTATGACATTCTAATAATTACATAATTATTATAATCACCCTTTAAATTATATCACTGCTGATGCTTTAACAGTATTTTTAATCATGTTACTCATGGCAATACACCACACACTAATTTAAAATCAACAGAAAAATTTGGTAAAATCTGATAATTCAGCTAAACTACAACCAGAATCATTATTGAGTCCAGCCCATGATGCTGGGCTATTAGCATGTGAGGCTAGTTCATCAGCTAAACCAGCATCAAACCAGAAATAAACCAACGTAAGTATAAAAAACTCAAAAGGTTCGGTATATATGGTTAGTGTAAATGTGTGTGATTTATGTTGTGTTTTGTACCATAGGAGACACCGGCTAATTCTGTTTAGTTAACAGTTGTACAGGTCACTTGCTTCCATGATAGCAGCCTTATTTTTACTCTAAATTGTTCATGTGTTTCAATACAGTGGTACTAGTTAGCATTACCCTAACAATGGAGTCAGCTAGTGTCATCAAACAAACAGCGCTTAACATAAAATATATTGCAATATAGATATAAGCAGGTACAAATATCACCTATAAAAAAATAAACTATGCACAGAATCTAATACTCTTTTACGCTACGAGCTAATCATTTGTTGACATTAGCTAACTCCATTGCTAAGCTAATGTTAGCTAGTGTTGTTACTGTAGAGTGAGCAGAAGAGACGCATGGAAGAACTTTGGCCATGTAAAAAGATTTTTGTTGAAGGAAAAAACAACCTGAATCCTGGAAATAGAAAGAAACTGAAAAATGGAAACAACCTAAACCTACTATCCAATATAAAACATACTCCACAACACAAATTTCATGTGAGGGTTTAATTGCCAAAAATATTTTAATTCCATTTTGTTAAAGTGAGTCACACTGTTATCCACATTTCAGGTATTACAAAGCTTTAAACTTAAAACTGACCTTGAAACTGTCTAATTTATATTAACTTACATTCATTTATTAAGTGCAAAATGTAGATTAAATTAATAGTAAAAATGGTACTCCTACATAAAGCCTACATCTGCATAGGGCCACATATATATGAAGAGTAAAGCTTCAATAAAAAAAAATCTGGACATTTAACATTAGGCTTAAGTGTCTGATGCGTGTAGATATGTTGGTGAAAATGTGATTGGACACCAAAGTGCTCCGCTATGATAATCTGAGGTCCATTAGAGTGAAATACAGTACATGTTTGCTGAGAATGTAAATTGACTGCAGTTAAAGGTAGATTATTCAGCGTCTTGCAGAAGAACAATAAATTACCGCTTTGCTGTTTTGTTTTTTTTTGGGGGTTTTTTTGTCCTTTTACACATGAGCTGCGAGATCCACAGCAGGAATCTCTCCTGCATAATTGCACTTATGGGAGGAATTTCTAATGTCAAGTATGCATGTATGCACACCACACCTCATTTCCCTACACCCACCACTCACACACACACACACACACACACACACACTGCAGGCTCTGTGGCTTTGAGCGGAACAGCCCAGGACTCCTGCTGTAGTTGGATGTTCTTGTTGGAAACCATCAAAACCGGACGAAAATGCTGATTTGCCTCCACCTCGCCCGAGGACAGTCTCCCCTGCATCCCTTCACTAACCCAACATGGCAAAGGCGAGCCTGCAGCACACAAAACACCAGCAGTGTTTCTCTGCTCGCTGCCTCCATCTCCATCCCTCTCTCTCTCTCTCTCTTTTCTCTCCGTCTTGCGTTGTATCCTCGGTGATGATTGACTCTCCAGAGTAAAGGGAAGCTGAATCCACGGCTCACATTTCGAGCCCTTTGTGGAGCACAAGAGATTCTTTGTTCAGTAAGTTTTGCCTCAGAGCTTCTGCTGCCTGAAGGCAATGGACAAGATTGAATGTTTTTCAGCACCATTTCAGGCTTAATTCACTGAGCATCATGTTTCAGAATTCTGCTGCTGTCGAGCGCCTCAGAGATCAGTGGACACTGTTATTTCTAATAAAAGCGAGCAGCAGAACATGCTAGCAGAAATAATTATTCCGCCGATGTATTTGATTTGGTTAGTGGGATCGATAGAGGAAATGATGGCGAGTGTTGTGTACGCCCTGCTGATTGTGTGCTTTGCAGAAAAACGTCCTCCTTTTGCCTGGGAACAAAGAAACATACAAGCACAAATCTTACACTGCGTGCAACACATAAAGGAAGGAATGGAAAATACAATATCACTGAAATTGAAAACTGCTGGGTACTGTTTACAGGCCACAAGATGTATTTTTATGAAGCTGTTCGGACAAATAGGAAAGAGGTAAAAGTGTAATGATTCATGGGATTCTTGAGAAAAACCAGGAGAAAATTTATTTATTTTTTATTAAATCAAGTTAAATTTAGAATATCAAAAGTATTAAGGGTTAATCTACAACGAGTCCTGGACAACATGAAGGGTTTTATTTTACAGTAGTACATGTCACACTGGACATTATCCTACATAGTACACAGTTACTCATTAAAAAAATCAATAATATGTCCATAAATATTGATTCAAGAATGGCTTTAGATGTTTAAATATAATTATTGCTTCCGCTAAAACTGCTTTTCCCAGACTTAAGGTCACAAACTACGATGGAAATTGGAATAAAATAATGTCAAAGCAAGAGCTCAGTTTTCTTGCTTTATTAAAGCAAAGGGGTGAGTCATAAATCCAGAGGTTCTGCAGAAGGCTGGCTGACAACACAAGGAGATGGACAATGTCAAAGGATTCACACTGTAGTAAAAGAAGGTCAATTATACAAAACAAGGACAACTATAGAAAATATTGAGGAACCACAGATCAAAAAAAGAAAAAAAACAAGGTCCCACGCTGTAATAGTTCATCTTTAGCTTTAATTATGGCGTCATTTTTATAAACATATGCCGTCACATCGTTTATTTTTGTCATTTTTAATCTTTGATCTAGATCAAAACAGATGAATAAACCCCACATCATATAACTGCCCCCACAGGCTTAAACTGTAGGCACTAGGCATGATGGGTAATCACTTCATCCACCTCCCTTCTCACTCTGATGCACGTCTCTGATTTGTATTTAGTGTAAAATAAATAAATAAATAAATAAAATTACATGAAAATGTTGACATTTACAAACTGTCCTTGAAATGCAAAAAATACACTGAAGATGTTAACAATCAGTGGTGTCTAAGTCATTTTAGTTCAGGTTCCACATTCAGAATCAGAATCAGAGAACTTTATTTATCCCCAAGGGTCAATTAGGAAGGGTGAAGAGCAACAGGAAAAAACACAAGGGTGGGTGCACAAAAAAACAAAAAAACAGCAGCTAAGATTAAAAGATTAAAAGCAAGCAATTAAAAGCAAATATATTAAAGAGCCATTAGAAAACAGCAGACCACATTCAGACCATGATGATCTAAAGTGGGTCACAGCAGTAAAATACCATTATAATAACCTATAAATCATGACAACTACAAATGTTTGTATTTGTTTTAGTGTAGAAAAAAAAAAGTAAAATTACATGAAAATGTTTGTATTTACAAAATATCCTAACACAAAAATGTCAATAACCGGGAGAAATATGAACATCCTGAAATATCTTCAGAAAAATAAGTGTAATTTTAACAATATTCTGCCTGTTACTAAATGTTTGTGCATTTGTAGATCCACTGTGATCTTTAACTTATAACCAACAAGTGTAAATGACAAGCTAATGCATGATATTGTTAAAAAGGCACTTATTTTTTTTTTTAGAAATTTCAGGTTGTTCATGTTATTGACTTTTTTTTAAAGATTAATTTGTAGATGTGAACATTTCCATGATGTAATTTTACTTTTTTCACTCTAAAACATAGAGAAAAGTTTGGAGTTGTCATCATGTATAGGTTAATATGTTATTATTTTACTGAGATCATATTGGGTTGAATTAAAATGACTTTGACCCCCCCGCTCTGATTGTAAAGGCTGTCGACCCCTGGCAGAACAACATTAAAAGCAGAAATAACGGAGCGTTGAGTGTTGTCAAAACAGAAAATTCATCCGTTCTATGTGATAAAAGTTGAATAGAGTTTCAGAGTTGTTTGTTCAGTAAAGAGGTCAACTATCATGCACCGTTCTAGGAACATAAAGCCTAAAGCGGGGGCCAAAAGCATGACTGGATGTGTGTTTATTGTAATAGCAGGTACATTCAACATTAATATTTCATTTTTTTTTTACATTTTTTATTGTGTTGGCATTGCGATGGCTCCGGCATCAGAGGGAATGGTCGTTTGATCTGAGCCCAGAACACGGTGCCAAGATATGGTGTTTATATCCCAGTATGGTTTAGATTCTGTTTGTCTTTTTTTAATACCAAGCTGATACACATTGTGTGGATCCACAGCAGTGACCAGAGGCCTATTACACAAGCAGAAACAGAACAGGTGAAGGCCGGTGGCGTTAGGATGGATGGAGATGGACCTGCTTTAACCCATAAAGACCCAAACAGCCACTGGCAACCAGAACCATCTACTGACCTAAAGGGTTAAATAAGTGTTGATCCACTAATCCTATCAATACATGTCAATAATTGGTGTAAAATACAGTTTGTCGTCTTTTCATGGTCACCAGATATGACCCATTTGGATGTAGTTACCGTGGAAACACCGTCATCTTCTACAACATTGATTCACCAGTAAAACCCATGGAGTTGGATCAATGACA
>JAPQRQ010000006.1:1020880-1031178 GCA_037367365.1 Apogon talboti
TCACTGTTCATGCAGAGGTGGACCTTACAGACCCTGTAGACCACATTGGACCTGAGACTGTTGACTCACTGTCCTCATTAGGACTGTCACTGTGTGCGGAAATGACCAAAAATAGTCACTTGCTTGATAAAGGGTTAATGAATACAAATCTATGCGAGCGACTTAAACCGTCGTCAGAGTCGCACGGCGGCTGTTTTTGAACTTTCGTTGGTAGTAGTTACCGCCGATACTCGAGAAAAGCACTTGTAACACGCTGTGTGACATTTTCCCTCATTGACATTTTTCTGGCTTTCAAGAACCACTCAACATTTTGCAGTTCTTCAGTGGACAGAGCGAGAGGCGTAGAAGGCTTGACTCAGACTCTTGTCTCTCTCTGGAGAAGATGTAGAGTCATAAATAAGTAAAATCAAGAATTCTGAGATGAGCTGCAAGTTGGAAGCCTCGCCTCACCTAAAAATATCAGTGATAATCTATTATTCATGCCTGGTATTCATTCCCCACCCACTGACAGATATGAGTGGTTATGACAGGGGCCCTGGGCTTCACATGAGCCTTACAGGCAGCATCTCAGCATTTTCCTCATCTTCCTGCACTGGTCACCTGATCATCTTTTTATTGATTCACTAACCACTTCCTCATGCTAGTAGACATGTTGCACTGCTATTTCTGATGTTTACCACCACAAAAAGCTGAAAAGGTGCCACTGAATAAAGCATCTGCCACTGCATAAAGCGTCTCGACTCTCCACCATGACACCTAATACACAACGCTGCCAAAGCCCAGCAGAGGATCCTGACTGGAATAGTAAACAGGGACTTTGTCGATGGAACAATTTGGGGCAAAGATTGATAGTTGACTGATAATAGTGCAGCAGAAGCCTCTCACTTCATTTACAAGCCTGCGCGTTATTTTATTTATGATGCTTTTATTAACATTAAACCATTAGAGTCGGAAAGTCTCTTGTTTGTTTTTCTCCTCTATGTGCTCGGCTGCTTTTAGCAACACTATAAATCTGGGGAGATAAAAATTTACATTGACGTCTTCTTATTTTACACTCAACATGCAGGGTAACATACCGGCGGGGATAGAGAGCTGCAGAGGGTTCTAATCTATAATCAAGTCGTTTGCGATGTTCCCGTGGGTGGCTCCATGGTGCTGCCACTATTTATTATCATTGCGTATCGAAAAGGTCTGTCCTTTTTAAGCAGGCTTACGTGCATTTTTAGGGATTTCTATCAATTTAATGAAAGCAAATTAATTAATTGCACTATTTGATTCAATTAACTATAATAAAACCATCAAGGTCATTAAAAGAGACTGTCAGCTCCATCAGCATATGTAATTCTTATATATACTGACAGAAATAATAACATAGGCCTATACATTTCCAGCATAGGAGGCAGTAATTCCTTATTGGCACCTATATGAATGATAATTAAGAAAAAAAGTGCAAAAGAACAGGGAATAAAGGACAGAATTAGGAGTCTTTGCAGCTGATTGCTAAAACAAACCAGTCTGTTCTATAATCACTGGACCAACCACTGGTGCATCATGTCACTGCCATGAAGTGTATGTGCATATGTTTGTTCCAGTTGCATTTACATCTGTGTAGAGCAGTGGTTTCGCACACAGTCGTTTATTTTATTTCAGATTGCTTGGAAAAATGTAGCTTGTTTTGACACTATTGCACTCCTTCATCAATGAAACAAAACGATAAAAAAAAAACACAATGTTACCACCAAAATGTACTGCTACATATAGCAAACACAGATCACACGTCAACTGCACCAGGAAATAAATGAAATACAGTTACGTTCATTCTTATTAAACGCTTAAAATTAATCACAACGATTAAATGTACCATCAACACGTCCACATTCACAATGCTAATTGCTAATGCTAATGCTAGGTGCTGTGTGTGTATTGTGATGGGTGAAATACAGAGACCAAATTTCCCTACAGGGATAATAAAGGGAGTTAACCTTTAACCTTCAAATATCAAAAAATGACCAGGCCAATGTATATATAACTGTTGGCTTGTGTGATTAAATGTTTCCGCATTGTTCATAATCAGAGAAATCTGTCATTTTGTTGTTTTGTTTTATTGTGTAGCTGTATTTCATATGGTCACGTGTCCATGGCGACCGGGTGACCACATAGATATAAAACTCCTGATTTTTCATGAGCCATTCCTATGAGTTCCTGCATGTATTTATGGATCCACACTTTCCATGACATAAAATATGATAATACGGTATCGAACTGCAGACCTGACTGGGGCAGGAGTCGCCTTATCCTTAATACTCCCATCTTTCATGAACCTACGTAAAGAGATGAGAGCAGATGATTTTGTGCTGAGTCCAGGAGCTTTACCTGTTTTTCACAACATGTCCTCTCTCTGCCCTCGGTGGATGATGTATGATAAACTGGAGGTTGAAGTTATCGTGACGTCCCTTTTGACTTTGCGAATTCTCCTGGAATACTGAAATCTCATACACATGGGAAGTTTCTGCAGCACATGCTTCACGCTTCCTTTGCTGCTCTTTCTTTCTGCTGTATTTGATGTCAATATTTAAATCATTTGTCTTGACAGCGAGGAATCATCTCCGCATGTGGTTCACAGAGGCAGGAAGGAGATAGTTCCACTTTCACAGCTCCATCTGAAGAAAATGTGGATGATTGCCTCTTCAAACAAGACTCTAAAATAAACTGTCAGCATGAATGATTAATCGTAGACAGCCAGGCCAGTGCTGGGTTAACTTTAGCTATAATTCCATGTAAATGCATTTAGATAGATCTTGGGCTACAAGGATTTAGAGCAGTATCTCCTTGCTTGTTTACAGTGCAGTAGTGGACAGCCAAGGTCTTCTGAAGGAGACTCGGCCTAATTAACATAAAACTGGGTTCCTGGGGACCAGGATAGTGTGGGGTGAATGATCTTGCCTCTGGTAAGGACATGTTGAGGGCAGCTACTAACACGCTAGTGTTAATTGTTTCCAGTACGTGGCAGTGTTTAAGACCCAAATGTATTAAAAATAGCCATGGTCTAATGAAGAAGTGGCAGGAAGGCATTTGTTATGGGACCGACTTTTTGCAAACGACTACAGAAACGTAGACTGACCATGAGTAGGGCCTCGCTAATGACGAGGGCAGAACACGACGAAGGGGACGTGATACAGCAAGGTCTCAACTCATCAGTTCAGTAAGATTAGGAGGTGAATTTGGACGACTTCCCGCTATCGATTGGTGGGGACTGATGATCAGATCTAATTTATGCAGCTTCTGGAGACTTGGTGTCAGTCTGGAAATCTGTCAAGGTCTTGATAACCAGCCAAGCAAGACCTGCAATCTGCAGACCTATTATTTCCCTCCCTTGCTTTCTGTAATGGAAAAGATAAATTCTCTTTTTTTAATTAGAGCAAAAGCAAAGTAAACCTTCCTTATCTTATTACCCTGCCGTTCTGCATAGAAGAAACCCAAGAGACCCCCTAGAAAGCAGTAGTTTGCTCTGTTTGTGTTATGCTTATTTGTTTTTATTATGTACAGTATTTTCTTTTGATAACATCTGTATATTTTTATGTATATTTCTACACTTACCTGTTCTCAGTGAACTTCTTTTGCCGAGAGGAGAAATACCATGCTTATCATTCATATTATAGTCGGGCCTGTTGGGTCATTAACAGGCCCACAGTCCAATATAACTCCTAACAGGCATCAAAATCACCAACACCAATCATTTTTTGCACAATGGCACAGCATTTATTGCAGGATCAGTCTCATACCTGCTTATTAGGGATGTGAATCACAGGAAGCCATAATGATGGTATCATGACACAGTGATTCTGGAGCATTTAACAGGTTACAATGAAGAAGGAAAATTTCAAAAAGCAGTAATGTGTGTGTGTTGTGGCACCGTGGCATCATGGTTTCACAACAGGTTCATCAGTGTATAAAACAAACTCAACTTAGCGCCTCTTGAACTCGCAATAAATGTTAAGCAACTATCAAGCAAACTCTTAAAACATAAATTATGTGCGTTTTCATTAACTAGGCTTTAAAGTGACGTCTTTTTCATGGATGGGACTGAGCCATAGTGTGGCTTACTCACTTGTTTAGGCTAACGGTTGTCACTACCAGTCATGTTTTAGCACATCATTGGTATATCTATGAAGATGCCATGGATCAGCTCAGCTGATTAGTCATATTTGCTGTAACATCTCATTATTAACACTTTTTTTTAGAAGAAACAAATGAGGAGAAAAAATTATTTGTGGAAATATCACACAGGAATTTTGCTATTTCCAAATATTTTTCACACACATTTCTACGTTTCTATGTGCCATGGGTTTCAATGTATAGAATAGAATAGAATAGATCTTTATTGTCACTGTCACAGGAACAATGAAAATCAGTGTAGCAGCTCTGTTCTGTTTAGCAGCAAAGACGGTGCAAAAAAAAAAAAAAAACAGACTGTATGAAAGTATCACATAAAATATCACACAAAAACTGAAAAAGCTACAGGATAAAATATTAAATATACATATGCTACTAACCTACTACTGAAACAACTGAAATGTACAAAAAATGTATACTACGAATGAGTGATGAGAAGTATGTACAACAAATAAGGATATATACAGCCAATATATGATATATACAAAGTAAGATTAGGAAAAGAAAGTGTGTGTATATACTGCATATATATGTATGTATAGTGATATGTGGTGTCAGTGCATCAGTAACGTATCGCAAGAAGAAGTAATGTGCTCATTTACATGCTCATATTTATGCGGTGAACGTAACATTGAGTTGGGTTTTTTTTGTCATACAGCCATGCTTGTGTCATTCGTGGTCAAGTGGTGACTTCAGACGGGACGCCGCTGGTCGGAGTTAACATCAGCTTCATCAACAATCCATCCTTCGGTTACACAATCACCAGGCAGGATGGGAGGTAAGAGCACTTCTTTTTTTTATACTGACATGAAAAATAAACAACACAATCAGAGAGATGTAATGCAAATGCCACTCATTTGTATGTGGCAGTGATATTTATATTATTATCAAATACCATTGTTGGATTTCGCTAATTTTAATGATAGAGGCAAAAAAACACAGTTGCCACTGCAAACTGTGCCGCTATTGATCTGCTTTGTGCTTTCATTTGGTCCAATTTTGGAGTTCTCGGCTCAATTCCCAGAGAAATCAAACAAAGCCCTTCTGGTACACTCATAAGTTATGCTTCAGTAGCAGCAAGGAGGGGAAAGAATAAAATATGCCAATTGAAAGCAGCCCACTGTGGCTAGGAAACACAGTGCAGATGGACATTATTTATTTGACAATGGAAGATTTAGAGAATTCAGTGAGACGTTTAAGTTTCCACCACCAACCTGCAGCTATTTTTTGCTTTGCATCTTGTTGCTTTTCTTTAAAACTCCGTACGGCGACAATAACAGGGAATCATGTCAATAAACTGATTTCTACTACAGCGCAAAACAAAAATCCCTTTTGCAGGAAAAAATAAATAGTTTAGGTGGAGTGTTTCTCAGAGAAGGGATGGAAAAAGTTGAGTCTGTGTTTGGCTTTCTTTGAGCGACTGTGCCAGCTGCCTTGGAACCGGGAGAAGTTTTCAGAGAAATCCAGACAAAAACCTCTGACTAGTTTCCATGTGTGTCTTGGAGTAAAATGAAAGACTTGAGAGGGGAGGAGAAAAAAAAACACCGGGTAATACTATCTGTATATCTTTTCTTCTTCTCTGAATATGGCACAAACAGAGCTCAGTCATAACCTCCAATCCCGGTGCATCTCCCTCAGTAGACGTTGTTGGAACAGGCCTTGTGGCAAACCAAGCTCCTCTATCACAGCACAGCATGAATTGGTGTTTGCTCTCCAAGCCCCACTTCCTCCTGACACTTTTATCAGTCACTGACACTAAAGGCCCTCGTCTTTGCCGCCGGTTTGATCTCGATCGTTCTTGCTTCTCCTCATACCTTCCGTCTTCATGTCGGTCTCCGATCCCTTCCTAGTTTTACAAAAAATCTCTCATCTCCACCTTATCAACTTCACCTTCCTTCCTTATTTCATGTGCTCTCCATCCCTTCACGCTGTTCCTCCTCTAATCTCCCACTGCCCTAAAGCCTTTCCTTTCTGGGCACTTCTCTTTTACTTATTTCCTGTGCTTTCCTTCAGCCCAGGTCTCTTGGCCTTTCCACTGCACTGGCTTTCCTCATCTCTATCCTTTTCCCATTTATGCGTGGCCCATTTTTCTTATGCATCACTCCATTTTTTTTCCTCCGTAAAGCTCTATACTCTCTTCCCCCCCCCTTCCTAGCATATGTGTAAACACTACTCCATCTCCCAGGTTCCCCTGTAAACATGCCCAGTCTCCTGCAACTCCCCTGCAATCACTGTAAACAGGCTCAGTGCAGCGTGAAATCAGAAATGCACCTGTTCAGCCACTTAGAAATGGGGAAGCTGTCTCAACTCATTTTTATGATGTGTTCTTTATTGTCCAAGGGCTTAGTTTTTCAAATTACCTTTTTCACTATCTTGAAAAGTTTTCTCGCCCAAACAAAAGAGGTTAGCTAGGTTTTGTTTTACAGCAACGTTGACAGTTTCTCACTAGCCAGGCATTGAGACAGACTTTTACGATTCAACTCCAATAATGAGTAAAACGTTGGCGTGGCTTCCAGGTTGTTATATAAGCTGTTTGAGAGAAACTTTTTAAGAGCTATAATATTTATGGGGAAGATCCAATGTACTCTTGAATGCTTGTTAAAAGATCGCCCCTCTTGGAACGAGATGATGCTGCATTCTGGACTTGTCCCTCACGTACTTTTTTTGTCTGCAACCCATGGCTCCTGGGCCAAATGTGGCTCTTTAGCCTCTCTCTATGGCCACTTTTACACAGAGATCCCGGAATAAAGGTGAGATGGTGATCCCGCCTTTTTTCCACCATTGACCGATTTAGACAGCCAAGCCAAAGGATTAACAAGGGTGAGACAGATCTTTAGTTTGGCTATCGACAACACAAACCGTACAGAAAACAGAGGTGATTTGGGGTTTTACTGTGGCTAAAAACAGAGCTAAGCTAACAGAGTTATAATGTAAACTATCAGCCGATGCAGCACGTGAAGATTATAACACAGCATTATTTTGGGTGACTGTGAAAACAAGCATCCATGAGTTTTAGTTTGAAGATGAAAACTAGATGATACCATAATACAGATGTGTAAATAAAGAGCACTGATTTGTTGGTGGTTTTGATTGTAATATGCATACACTGCATATTATATACTGTATAAGCTCTTTTAGGTTTGAGTTGGAGTTATACTGTATATTTATACCTGTTGGTTTCACTTCACGTCACTTCAGCAGATTTTTTTTAACAGTGCTTGTGAGGAAGAGATTATTTTAAGAGCAAACCGGGAAAACTAGCACTAGATCTAAAAATGTTACCGTCTTCAAAGTGGAATAGTACCTTATTTGTTTCATTTATTAAATACTCATAACTGTAGGCTCACCTCATGCATCTTATCTGTATCCAGTGATTAATACGAATACATACCTAGAAGGGGACTCGGTAGAACACTTGCATAAACCCGACAAGGCTGCACACACTTGTAATTCAATCAAATTCCCTATCTTGCAATGTTAGACAAAATGAAAATTGGTGCAGTATTTTTTGTGTGTTATCCAACTCATGGACAAACACAAATAAGCATTGCCTCCTTGGTGGAGGTGATAAAATAATAATTTACTGACAGTGTAGCTGATTCTTACCTCTGTGCAAAGACGAGTTTAAAGCATAACAATGAATAGTGAACAAGTAACTAAGTCAAATCTGAATTGATTAACTAATACTAAAGAATATTACCCACTCAGCTTAAACAGTGATTACACTGGTCTACAATGTTTTAGAAATGACCTGCTTCAGAGATTAAATGTGTTAAATGTTACTTATTTTAATGGCATTAATTGGAAAACAAATGACAAAAGTGCTGGTTTGCTGATGTTTTGAAGGTATATAATAAAGTGTTATTACACATATATATTAGTTTATTTACATTTATACAGTAGATGTATAAATGTTCCACTAGATAGAACCTGTAAAGTGAATGTATTGTCATGTGCAGACAGTGTTTTGAAGTCGATCTGGTAGCTCTGAGATAAATATTCCTTTGGAGTAAAACCCATTCTCTGGCTAATTCTCAAATTACACATTTGGACCCAAGACTGTATCTTGGAAACTTCAGCCAACCAGCATTTTTGACTTGATCTTTCTTTATCAGTGACTCACTCCTGGTTAAATTTCACTACTTTCACTCTGGAAGCATTTTACTGGTAGACCAGTGTTACTCATTACTCTTAACTTTGTCCTCGATTCACTTTAATCCCAAGTATGTTCCATTTAGTTCATAAATATTTTAAGCATTGTCTGAGAAATGATTGTGCATAATTTGTATGAGGCTCACTAAGTTCATTGGCAGGGTTAACTCTTTGGGCTTGATGCATTCCCCCAGGGCACAGGCAAACAAAGCTGTTGCAAGTAGCTTAATAAGTTTTGTCACATGGCTTAAGGCTGTTGTCATGATTGATAACAGCCAGTGAATCCCTTCATTGATTGGCTACGCAGCCCAGGGGTATCTGTCCAGAAGTGTTTTGAGTGTACACAGTCTAAGCCCGCCAGGTGTCATGCAGACTGACTGGCTGCAGCTGCATGGCTAATGACAGATCACAGCAGAACAAGAGTTTGCAGCCTCAGTACTGCTGCACAAACTCACTTTACTCCCACTCAGCCAAGGGCAAAACACCAAGGCTGGACGAACCTTTGTTTATCACCGCAGCCAATCAGATGTTTACCCTCAAGGGAAGCGAGACTAAGCAGGTTCTTTTTATAGCCGTCTAAACCAAGAGGGAGCTTACCTAGTTTAGAGGCAAATATTTGGACCTGCTTTTTTACCTGTAATTTGGGAAACATGCTGCCTATGTGAGGATGAGGTCCTGTCCCGGAGGCCTGCGGGTGACCAGGTGCTAATTGGCTCTTAAATAGAAGCGACAAGTGCTGCAGAGGTCCAGAGCAGGTGCCGGGATGCAGTTGTGGCCATGCAGAAGTTTCGGAATTATGAAAGCCATTTGGGTCAGGACAGAGGCAGGGGCACTTTAATGTGAGGGCAGATGGGGTTGCATTGCAGGGCTTTTAGACTGATGTTAGAGTGGACAGCCCTCGTCTAAGGGATCGATAGAGAAGTGGCGTCTGCCTCCATCCTGCAGCACAAATCTCCCTCTCACACAAATAAATGTGAGAACAGAGGCACTGTATTACACGGGCAGAGTGTGAAACAGCCATGCCTGCACGCAAAATAGACATCTATTTTCTATTTGTTAGTCACATCTATGGCAATTTAATGTTTACACTATTCAAGAGATTTCCTCCTGATACAATGATGCCATTAATTATTTCTTTCATTTGCGGCACCTATAGGTGAAAATGTAATAAGGAGTGTAATTCTATATCATTTGTATTTAATACTAATCAATACTGCATGAGGTTTTTTTTTCAAATAACACACGATACAAATAATCATTGTCCAGTGATGTTCAAATTAAGATGCTAATTTTGCGTTATTTACATTAATTAAAATTGTTAATGCAATCATTCAGATTAGCTGGTTGTTAATTAGTTTAGTTTTTATTTGGAAATTCTCTTTGTGCCTGCAGTGACTGACACAAATATAATGACAACAAAAGATACTGCAAATTGTACTGCAAATTACTACAAACTGTGTTGTTATACTGCATATTAAGTACAACAAATTGCAAGGGTACATATATTAACTGATATGGTTTAACAGGGCTATAATAGAAGTTGTAAAGGATTTCTGTGCAAGTCTGTATGGACCAAAGGGGAACGACTTTGCCTCCAAAGTGAAGCCAAAGGAGAAGTATTGTACAGTTGTAATACCAGTGATGGCCACTAGATGCTGCTCCAAAAAGCCATCCAAAAAGTCTCATCTTATTTATTTGGACATTAAGTGATCTGGTCCATCTTTAACTCATCTCTTCATCAGTTAGATTTCACATTGAATACAAAGCTTTGATGTCTTGATGTTGAACTAGCATTTAGCATTAGCTCACCCATGATACCTTGCTCCACCCCTTTTGTCCAAATATGGTCACTTCTGCCTTTAAAAAGCCAACATGGAATTGGACAACATTGGAAAGGACGGTACCTGATGGCGAAAACTTTGTCATGGGCTGTGTGTGAAATATGACCAGGGATGACCACCCCCCCCCCACCC
>JAPQRQ010000006.1:1040028-1059666 GCA_037367365.1 Apogon talboti
CCCCCCACCCCTCTTCTGGACCCGATACTTGATAGTCTTACTAGATGGATTAACAACCTTAGTGGGTTTGTTCTTATAAACTACAAACAATGAAAAACACCAAGTGACAAAGCAGAGGGTTTGAACACACTCCACAAATAATGAATTAAAAGGACTAGTTTATGTCTATCCTCTCTGAAATAGTTTAGCTCCAACATCCTATAATCATTGTAGTATCTTATTGTAAACAACATTTGTGATGTTAAACCCCAGTGACTGGAAATGAATATTTGACACCTTGAATTAATATTGCAATCAGTCTAGTAGTCATTTTTACTGTTCATATTAACTAAGATGTTCATTTACACATTATTTACTTGTATTTGTTTTAGATAATAGAATAACATGACTTAACTAGCAATTATTTAATGGTTTTTAATGTATATTGTATGTAATGTGTTCATGTTAACTAATGTATTAAGGTGTTAAATACTATTGTATTCCAAAATAACGAATATCTCCCAAAATACGGGTCCTATCAACTTGCCGTTTTCGTTACTGTCTTCCTTGACCAAAAATACATCAGTATGCCAAACTGCAGCAGTCAGCTCTTTCCGGATTTTGTGTGAATCCCCGGACACATACACACACACACACACACACACACACACACACACACACACAGAGGGCACTATTAATATATAAATGGTATTAATGTTTACATCACTAGCGACACACAATAAAAAAAAATGTGAATGCATTGTTCATGTGTAATCTTCAACATAGCAGTTTGCACTGTGAATGTAAATTTACCCAGTTTTTTTTTTTCTGAGAACAAAAAAAACTATCTGTGCATGAATCAACGTTCATCCTTTGTGACATTGTGCACATCTGTGTTCCAGTTTTGACTTGGTGACCAATGGGGGCATAGCCATAGCCCTGCGCTTTGAGCGTGCTCCATTCATCACCCAGGAGCACACTCTCTGGTTGCCGTGGGGACGCTTCTTTGTCATGGATACCATCGTCATGCGGCATGAGGAGAATGACATCCCTAGCTGTGACCTCAGCAGCTTCACCAGACCCAGTCCCGTGGTGTCTCCGGCGCCGCTCACCGCGTTCGCCGGCTCCTGCTCCGAAAGGGGGACCATTGTGCCCGAAATCCAGGTGACTACCCTGCCCCCATTCCCCTCCCACCTGCACCCACACACACACACACCCACACACACACACACACACACACACACACCTTCCCCCCTTCACTGAAGTGCAGGTGGTGATCTAAATGGGTCTCTCCTCCAAATGATTCATGCCACTCATCTAAAAGAGACTCTGAAGACTATTTATCAGTTACAACTCTGGCTCTCGTGGCAATGCTGTGATTTTTATCTCTCTAGTGTAATTGGTTTGCCGAATGTGTGAAATTTACAATGTGGATTGTGCTGTCGCGTTGCAGAGTGATGATGATTACATCGCACACAGAACACAGCCGGGGTATTTTTAATTTCTCTCAGGTTGTACTCTCCTGGGACTTACGTGTAGAGAAAGCACTGGAAATGTTTACATTTTAATCATATATTCCATGACTGTATGTGTTTTGATATCTGTCTAGAAATGTGTTTCCTGATTAGGGCAAACACACACCTACATGAGCTTGTGTTTGCAGCTGTATCTGTGTCTAATGTATGCCTAGCAGCCATCTCTGTGCCCTTCTCTAATTACGTTGTCTCCCAGTTTGCTTCATAAGATTTATGGCATATCAGTGAAAATATAGTATGCAGTTGAGTCTATTTATAGTAGCCTTGTTTTTGCCATTCGTTGAGCTGTAAAAGCACCAGTCTGGGATATTATTCAGTTTACACTTGTCCTATTAACCAGGCGTGGCTACAAAAAAAAAAAAAAAAAAAAAACATAAAGAAAGCCATCATAATTCACATATCATCCGGCTGATGTTGCTTTGGGAAGCTCTCTCAATTATCACTCTACATCTTGTTATGTGCTGTGGAGTCGTGCAATGGGAGGCGACCTAATTAGAGCGGAGTGGAGCCGGTCAACCAAACTAGCGGCGTCGACCTCTGATCCGAAACGGGCCGCGCACTGTCTTTGTTTCTGAAATAGTGTCGCATCACCTAGAGGTTACAGGTCTGACATCAGTGGAAATGTCCTAAGGCCACTCCTGCTAAACTAACATTTACGACTCTATATATCACAGCTCCGTACAAGCTCCGAGCCCAAGGGCGCTCCATTAATGCCACCGTCATATGGATCATACGGAGGACTGTTGCCCTAATGAAGGGTTCTCTATTATTAAATCAATTATGAAAAATACTCACCGCAGTACATAATGAAGAAATCCTTCATCAGATCCCCTGTAACAGTTGGGAGTAATTGTCCTCTAATTGATGTTTGTAGTTTCCCCTTGAGTCCTTAACTTTGGAGGCTATGAAAACTCGGCGATAAAGGTTGCGGCGGCCACTGACCAAAGTAATGATGGATCAACAGCCGGCGTGAAACGTACAGTAAAGGACGCGTGGTGGCGTTTTATTTAAACGCTGAGGAAAATAGATCTCGACTCGGTGTGACATTTACAGTTCCTGTCAGTTGGATTTACGTTTACTTCCTGTCAATGAACGCGCATTGTTTTTTGACCGTAGTCTCTGCAGGAGGAAGTGCCCATTCCAGGGACGGAGATGAAACTGGGCTACCTGAGCAGCAGGACCCCCGGGTACAAGTCCATACTGCGGGTGACCCTCACCCACTCTGCCATACCGTTCAATCTGATGAAGGTCCACCTCATGGTAGCTGTGGAAGGCAGGCTCTTCAGGAAGTGGTTTCCCGCCGCTCCGAACCTCTCCTATGACTTCATATGGGACAAGGCTGACGTCTACAGCCAGAAGGTCTACGGGCTGTCTGAGGCCTTCGGTAAGCGACGGGCGGCACATTTTTGACATTTTCCTATCGGCTCCTCAGCCGGTTAATGTTTCACTTGTTGTTTCGTGTCCTAGTGTCTGTGGGATTTGAGTATGAGTCATGTCCAGACCTCATTCTGTGGGAGAAAAGGACTGCTGTTCTTCAAGGATATGAAACGACTGCCTCCAAACTGGGAGGATGGACCATAGACAAGCACCACGCTTTAAATATCCAAAGCGGTGAGTCAACTAATGCTCCTAATGCTGTTGGCTTTCCTATTTTTAGATACTTTTCATGAAAGCGTTTATTTCACAGTGAAAACACACATCTCATCTAAATGGTGGTGAAACTGAAATGGATGGCATTAGCTGGTGAATTGGAAATATTTTGTTTTTGCACTTAACCCATAAAGGGCCAGTGCTACTTTTGTGGCAGTTTCCAAATAAATTTTTCTCTCTGCGTAACTGTTTTTAAGTAAATTATCCCCATTTATCATTATATTATCCACTATATTTTTATGTTTTTCAGTGAAAATCAGGTATTTTCCTATATTCAATTCAGTGATCATGTAGATGTTCATAAAAACTAGATTAAAGTTGATTCTTATTATATCAAGAACAGAGAAAGCTGGAGAAAAAGTCACTTTTTTAGCAAATCTATCATTAACTGAACATAAACCCAGTGTCTCCATCCACTGTCATTGATCCAACTCCATGGGTTTAACTGGTGAATCAATGTTGTAGTAGATGATGGTGTTTCCATGGTAACTATGGAGCCTCTGAACATCCAAATGAGTCATATCTGATGACCATGAAAAGATGAACTGTATTTTACACCAATTATATTGATTGAGTATTGATAGGATTAGTGGTTCAACATGTATTAAACACTTTAGATCAGTAGATGGTTTTGGTCGCCGGTGGCTGTTTGGGTCTTTATGGGTTAAGTAAAAACAAACCTGGAAGCATTTTGGAAGCATAATTTGAAAGACTGAGTATAAATGAAATTAAAGACATTTATCACAATATATAATTATATACTGACCTTTCTCAGTATTTTTTTTTGCAAAGAAACACTTGAATTCAATGTGTCACAATACTTTTATCAATATAGTGTTTATAAAAATAGGTTCATTAACGTGTTTTAATTACGTTTTCTTAGAACTGGTACAGATTAGATCAAATTAATTAACAAGCCTTTAATATAACAGAACAGTTGAATATTTGTGACTTCCATGGGTGAAATCACATCCTATATGTGGTACCTATTTAGATCAGTTGTATGTGAATAGATTTTCCGACATAACCTGGATGTTTTCCATGTTAACGCCGACGCAGAAAAGTCTGTTTGTGTGATACTGACTTATTCCTGTTGCATCGTTTTGAGGCGGTGGTGTCACGAATCCTCAGACAGACGTGGTTTTTTTATTACCGTTATCCGTATATAGGTGAGGGAGGTCAATTTTCCTATTGCCACAAAATTACCCCTGAAAGGCAGTAGTAGTAGAAATGATGAGAGAAAAACTTAGGCCGTGTGGGGGGTGGGGGGGCGGTTTGTATCTGGAAAGGCTCATCAGAGGAGATGAAGCATACTTATATGAAAAGTGCTCAGGAAGGTGGCACTTTGATCTGTCACACTGAACCTGCTGAAGCTGAATGCGGCGTCCGGAGGAAAAGAAAAAAAAAAAAAAAAAGAGCGCCCTCGCCATCTCCACCCACCCCCACCCCCACCCTTTGGCACCTCTCTGTCTTGTTCATGCCCAGCATTTTTAGAATCATCCCTAATTTAATTGCTGTCAGCCTGCTACTCCCAGCAGCAGCAGTCCCTAAGATTAAATCACGTCCCAGGGAGGGGATGCTTGGCTGATCTTCTCTGATAGACCAAATGTTGTGCTGCTCAAAGAACTCAGGTCACCAAGTACCATCAGAAGCAGAAAACCTACCGCAGACGTGCAGATGCTGAATTTCAAATATGATTACGCTGATTGGGCCACGCCGACATCTTTACATTTCCATATTTGACAAATTTCCAGAAGTATATTGGCAAAACTAGTGGAAACATAGTGTGCATATGTGTGTGGGTGCACGCCTGAGCGCCGGCGCATGCAGAGCACACATACGGCTCTGTGTTTGCACGAGCACAAAGCAGGTAGAAATGCAGGCACGACGCCATGTTTTTTTGTTTTTTGTTTGGTTTTTTTTTCATCACAGGAGTCATTTTTACCACGATCGTGCCTGTGTGGTAATTTTTTCTGTTTTTCGAGACATTCCACTAGTGCCAGCGGCTTTTGGGTCGGCGTTTTGGCGTGAAATTGCGTCGATGTTTCTGTCCGTGAAGACCACATTTTACTCCAAACACAAGCTCTTAGAGCAATTTTCATGGGTTCAGTTGGTGGAGGAGCACACGCCGTCTTATTAAAAATCACATCCGCTTCTTATTTGCGTGTTGACTCTTGCTTTTTTTTAATCTAGTGTGGATTACAAAGTGTATTAAGACTGTATTACCTGAAACCCTGGAGAATCATAGCACTGGAATAATCTCAGTTTACCCAGTGTGACATATTACATTCATCCATGAATCCAATAGCGATTGGAACCCATTTGCCCCGAGTTAAATATTGCACATTTCTGCAAAGGTCTGAAAATGTGATTGCATTACAGTGGTTTAACAACACGTCACTAAACTGTAAGTAACAGTTGTAAAAAATCTGATTCTAGATGTAAAAAATAATCATATATTGTTGATTACAGGGTGTTTGCGCAGACCTTGAAAAGTCTGGAATTTTGTGTGAAAGTCTTAATAAAGTATGGAAAAAAGTCTCTCTCATAGTTGAATTTTAGAGTATGTTCAAAGGCACATCATCTAAGATAAGAAATACATGAGGAAAGTATATTAAAAAAAAAAACTAGATCTGATGTCCCTAACTGGTCAGTACTGGAATGATTCTAGTGAAACTGGTTTGTGTCATATCTGTGCACTTTTGTGTTTTTCATATGTTTTGAAAACGTTTCTGTCGGTAAAATATAATTTACTGCAAATTATGCATTCATTCATTCATACATTTATTAAAATGAACTTTTCTACTAAACACAACGGGTACAATCTGAACCGAAACCGTAGGAACACAAGTATAAAAGTACATAAAGTCAAGGTCATGGGAAAAAAAATAGCAGTTTTGGAAAAGTCTTTTTTTTGGATTTTTATTTGGATAAAGAGCAAGTACTCTGTATTGAATGTAATTTCCAAGTAGTAAAAATGGCGATAATGAACACAGATTGCTCATTTTGTTTGTTTTCTCTCAGATGAACCAAACACTTCATCTGTAACAGCATTATTAAACTGCTTCTAATTACTTTTCAGGTACAGGTAGTGAAAGATACCTAGGTACTGTAATACAGAAACATAAACACATTCTTTTCCGACACCAAAGCATTTTTATTGCCTAAAAACAGCGGTCTCCACTTGAAAATTCTCAGTTTCGTAGCTCTTTTAATGGCAGGTTATCCTGAAGTTATGTGTGGCCTTGATATGCTCAAACACATACTGACAGCATTTTACTCTGGTGACTGGTTTGGTGTTGGAATCCTTTACTTTCCAGATGTAACTACACACACACACACACACACACACACACACACACTAAACAGCATGGGTATCTTAAATAATGAATTAAATCCCAGCATGGCATTTGCAAACCTCTTTTTGCAGCCCACTTTTACAGCTAATTGGAATTTTTGTACCAATTCCAAATGTAATATTGCAACATTTTTTATTAAAGCAAACTAGTGTTCACTCTGAAAATGTATTTATGTATTATCGCTGCTGTATAAATGTCATGTAATGGGAGTTGTTAGTGAATGTGTACACTTAGCCATAACCCCCTTGTAGATGATGACCTTGAATTCGCCTCCATATTCCACTGTTTTTGTATAATGAAGTGCTGCTCAACACTCTTTGTGAATGTACGTGTGTTACCTGGTTACCTATGATCCCTGACGTTCAGGGATCAATTCCAACGCCCTGTTTCAGTCACAGTGTGACCCTTAAAGACCCACAACCAACCTCCAAATGAAGTGATTTATTACCACTTATTATAACATTATCCTCTGCATTTTGGATTTATCGGTAAAAATCAGGTATTTCTCTATATTTATTTCACTGATCATGTAGATGTTCATAAAAGCTCAGAGTAAATTCTAAGGATATTATATCAAAACAGAGAAAACGGAAGAAAAAGTTACTTTTTCAACAAAAGATATCATTAATTGACCATAAAAACAAGTGTCTTCAATCACTGTTTTACTGAGTCAGTGTTGTAGAAGATGACAGTGTTTCCACGGTAACTACAGAGCCTCTGAACGTCCAAATGGGTCATATCTGAAGCTCAGAAATGCATTTTACCTGAATTATTTACATATATTAATAGGATTAGCGATTCTACACTTAATAAACATTTTAGATCAGTGGTCGATGGTGGATATTTGGGTCTTTATGGGTTAATTTCATGACATTCTACTGATTTGTGGCTCGTTTGACTGGAATAACTGATTAATAGCAGCATCGATAAAACAAATCTACACATCTGAGATTGGAAAATTAGTTTAATTACTATTATTCCAATTATACTTAATGTCTTTAATTTGCATCATACTTATCATAGGTGCTATATTCAAATTAACCTCCACTTTATTTTGGATCTGTGTCACAGCAACAACACAAATATGTTGAGGTTTTTTTTTCCCCTTTAATTGTGAATAAATATGGCAGGAGGGGGAGAACCATGTGTTACACCATTGGTTTAAATTCGACCATCCTCCATTCTCTGAATGTTCCTCGGTCTAAACAGTCTCCTTTCCTGTGCCTTCATCAGGTATTCTTCACATGGGCAACGGGGAGAACGTCTTTATCTCCCAACAGCCTCCTGTAATCGGCAGCGTGATGGGCAACGGGCGCCGCCGCAGCATCTCCTGCCCCAGCTGTAATGGCCTCGCAGACGGAAACAAGCTGCTGGCCCCTGTGGCTTTGGCCTGTGGCTCAGATGGAAGTCTGTACGTGGGCGACTTCAACTATGTGAGGAGGATTTTCACCACGGGGAATGTCACCAGCGTCCTGGAGCTGAGGTAAGACAGCAGCGACCCGCTAACACTCAGTCACGACCGTGAGCTCAGACAGACCCGCACATGGGTCATAAAACACTGAAGTCGATAGAGATAGACAGAAATGCCCTAATGGTCCAGGATTGATGGTCCTGCTCCTCTCATCCACCTGGATCCACCTGGATCAGCAGACTTTGGTCTTAATAGGGGCTGAAGAGGATGTAATGGGGTCTTAGCAGAGGATATAAAAAAAAAAATGTCTTTGTCTTTGGAGGATTTGGTCAATTCTAAAAAATGAATTAATGTAAAATAGCTGCGATGTATGACAATTATCACTTTTTTTATTCCTACAATGGATGATTGTAATAATGGATATTTTAACCCTTAACGACCCACAACCATTTTTGTCCTAACTTCACAATGACTTTTTTTTTATCTTTCCCAAGTAATTTATCATCATTTATTATAATATTATCCCCTGCATTTTGCAGTTTTAAGTGAAAATCAGGTATTTTCCTATATTTAATTTACTGATCATGTAGAGTAAATTCACAGGTTATTAGGTCAAACAGAAAAAAAATGAGGAAAAATTGATCATTAAGTGAACATAAAAACAAGTTTCTCCATCCACTGTCATTTGTCAAACCACAGGGTGTCCCTAAAGTCTGGACACGTGGGTAACAACGCATATTTTCAAGAGATAAAATTTTTTAACATCATTTCATTCGATTGGAATATTAACAAATAACATCTCCAATCTGATTTCCATCATTTGTGATACAAAGGTTGACGCTCTTTGCAAGATTCTTTCATCTTTTGACAAGCCCATATTCAATCTGTGGAGGTAAAAAACTATATAGTTAATGAGATTTCCTATGATTTCCCTAACGTCCAGATTTTAGGAACACCCTGTACATGGGTTTTACTGGTGAATCAATGTTGTAGAAGGTGATGATGTTTCCATGGTAACTATGGAGCCTCTGAACGTCCAAATGGGTCATATCTGATGACCATGAAAACATGATAAACTGCATTTTATCTGAATTATTTCCATGTATTGATAGAATTAGTGGATTGACAGTTATTAAACATTTTAGATCAGTAGATGCTTTAGGTTGGTGGTGGATGTTTGGGTCTTTATGGGTTAATTGAAAATAACATAAATAATAAGAATAGAATTGCTGTTGTTTAAAGCTCTAATATTGTATTTATTTATGTTTTCTTCCACATTTTAAAATATTTTTGGTCAAAAATTTTATTCTATGCGATCATCATCCTCACTATGTTTAAGTACTTAGAAATACCTACTGAAATATGTAACACACATTGATATACGGTATATATGTACAAAGTTAGAGCCCTTGAATACCAAACATGTAACCGTGACCTGACCCTCCTGCCAACGACAGGCTTTCATCAGGAATAATCCACTCCACTTCACAACGTGGTCAAATGATGTCTGTTTGTTATTGAATTGGACTGAAAAACTTGTTGCTGCAGAAATGACATACTTTGTGTTTAAGAGCAGATGTGTTTCTGTAGCTTTAAACACGCGTCTGTTCTCTCTTTGTGAACTGCACAATGTCCAATAAAGTGTCAGGGCTGTCAAACCAGTCCGCTTGAAAGGCATATTTCTTATTGTACCAGAAGAAAAAACCAAACCAAGGCTGTGGTGTTTAAGTGACATTAGAATTTCTAAACTGCCATGGCCATTTAAATTGGATATCACCCAGCAAAACTTCTTATGTGTGCTAAAACAAATAATTAACCACCGTCAATTCAATGTGTTCTAAGTTCAAGTACTGGTTGAGTTTCAAAAGGTCCACAATAACCCAGCAAAAACTGAAAAAGAAAAAAAAAGGGCAAAGCAAGAATAAATTGTAATGTCATTTTCTGCGTCTGGTTCCACTTATGTTCATTACTCACTTTACTGTGTCCCTGAGTCTATAAAACACATCTACTTGTCATTCTAACACTTAACATGAGATGATAAAAAGTAGAGGTAGATGAAGCTGATTAGTAAATTTAAAGTGCATTAAATGAATGAGTGAGGGAAAAAAGGGAAGTTTGACCTTGGTTAGCCTTAGTGCATGAACTAATGTTGGCGTATTAGGTAGCTAATTTTACTTTCTACTGCCAAACTAGATCATTTTGGATTCCCCATATATAGAATAAGTTGCAAGTCGTAAACGAATGAGAAGGAATATTAAGTTTGGTGCTAGCTAATATTAGCATGTTATCTAGCTAATGTTACTTCCCACTGTATCTGCCAAACAGGATCTTGAAAGATTCCCGATTTGTCATAAATGAGGTGTTTCACATCTTCAGACTTGACTGGAAGAGCTGGCAAATGAAATACTAACATGTCACGTGTGATCATAAAGAACAGAGAAAGTGGATGAAGTTGATAAGCAAAGTTAAAATGCTGAAACAAATAAGGAAAAAATGGGAAGTTTAGTGTTAGCTAACCTTAGTATGTTAGCTAATGTTAGCATATTAGCTAGCTAACATTAGGTCCCACTGCAACTGTTAAAATGGATCTTTATGGACTCCCCTGAATTAGAATATGGCTTTAATGAGGTGTTTTACATCTTCAAATTTAATGTTTCATTTGTTAGTCCTTTCTTCTGTCCAGTTCAGGATAAAATACTAAAGTAATGATTTAATGTCAACACAGCTGAGCACAAAGTGAATCAATACACTGCTGTAAATGGACCAGGAAACTAAAACAGTATTTAACACACTTAAAATCAGGATCTGGAGGTAAAGCACTATGGAAAATTATGCTAATCACTATATTTGAGCTAAATAAATGAATATAGACCCTTTTCCACCATAGCTGGAGCTTCACTAAAGAAATAAGTTACAGTAAATGAGCATTTAGGCTTCACTGTTGTGGACTTGTTGACTCTTAGGATCCGGAAATGAGTTTTATCGCACCGTGATGCCAGACGTAACAAGCAGATAGAAACACTTGAACATATTCGTCCTTTAAATTCAGCTGCTTAGACAGACCAGTCTGTTTACATTATCAGGGCATCAGGATTGGTGCATCATGTCACTATTACAGAGACGACCTTCAGCATATGTTATTATCAGCTGTGTATACGTTGGTGTATGATGGTGGCGGCATGTACGCATCCTTTCTTTTATTTTAGAACACAGTAGAAAGGTAGCTTTAGCTTCAGAGCTGCTCAGGGACATAGAACTGTTGTGCATGTTACGCAAAGTTGTTTAATTCAGAAAAAAGCAACAAGTACAAGCTCTGAAATGTACTTAACGACTTAAAGTAAAAACTGTTTCTACTTCTCTACCAACTTTTTAGACATTTCATTAAATAGATGAGATTTTTTTTTCTGCCATGTAGTCTCCTTCTGTTGTCTCTATTGTCTTTTATGTTGCTGCATCTACAATAAATGTCACTCATCACGCAAAATAGCAAATAATTAATCGCTGTCAAATTCATTGCAATCAAAACCTGTTGTGAAAATATAAGCATTAAAATGCGCAGATATTTCTGGAAGTAAAACTACAAAGTCATCATAAGGATACATGAAAAATCTACTTAAACTACCTCTGCTGCCGAATATTTTTGTCATCTGCCACAGTAAATAAATACAGCTAATTTAACTGCCTTATTTTTTTTTTTTTTTGCACATTAAGTATGTCACATTAATCGCAAAAATTAACAGCACTATTTATGTTAGCACGTGTGGGTATATCAGTATTGTGTTCTTTTATGACTGTCTTTTAAGTCTGTCAACTAACAGCTATTTTTTCTAATTTCCACTAACATTAACTAACATTTCCTTGTCTATCTCTTCCTCTTTCTCTTATTTTCTGCTGCCTTCTTCACACTCTGACAGAAATAAAGACTTCAGGCATAGGTAAGCCATGCAGCGTTTGATGAAATAACACAGAAAGGACAAGAGCGTACATACTTGATGTTGGTGTGACCTTTTGACTTCTATCCTTTCTAGCAAACATTGGGTGCAGTGTAATGAGCCAGATAAATATGTGATGGGTCTGGTTTTGGTGTGCCCAATAAACTGGCAACACCGAGTAGATTTTATCAGTAACTAAAGATACAAAGGGTTCATTTTTCATGACATGGAGTGGGAAGGGGAGTCGGTGTTTGCTGCCTTTAGATGCCATGAGTCAAGCAAAGGGCTATTGATTGATTTTCAATCAGAAGGTCATGACTTCAGTCAGGGAAGATGTTGTCAATCTGAGGATGAAAAGCCAATGCGACACTGGTCACTGGCTCCTGTTTCAAGAGCATTAACAAAGCTTTCACATGTTGCCGGTTGGATTTTCTGTCTCTCTGCAACAGTCCAATCCCTGTATTTATGCAATATGTGCACAGAGTAAAAATCCGTCCTTACATCTGCTCACTTACGCTTCTGGTAGTGCGCATATTCTGTGTTCATCAGAGACTAAAGGAACGTCAAAGCCTCGTCCCTTTGGTCTCAGCACTCCAAACACATTTGCATATTAAAAAGGAGATTTATCCAGGAGAACACAGCATGTGTCTGTAGAAAATGGGTGGCTACCTCCTGTTCATGTGTGAGCTAGCGATAGGACGGGGAGGTTGGGTGATCTCACTGCAGTGTTCATTGACCCCCTACTAAGGATGTTCCCATCCACTCCAAGCATGCTCGCTCCGTTGCCACGCCAGCATGCAGCAAAATCCAATTATCTTCTACAAACTAGATGTTGTCAGTGAATATAGATGGAGTATATGGTCATAGCTCAAGGTCATGGAATAACACCTCATAGTTTCAGACACTATGGGGGACCTGCGCTGTTCTACATGCAAGTGGGAGCTGATAAGGTATCAGCTGATTGCACATGGCAGATAGAATGCAAAGTAGAATCCGGTTATTGAGGCTGGCTACCGACCCACTCGACAGCAGCAGTGTTTTTTTTCTCCCTTCCTGTACCTGGAATGTGCTGTACAGCAACAGATCAGTCAGCTTTGTCAGAGGGCTGACTGTGACATGTGCGCCTGAGGTTTGCTGCAGTGGCCTGTCATCACTGATTCACTGAAGGTCAATTGTCATTTAAAATCATGTACTGAAGTTGACAATTCCACAGACCCCACTGGTCTTTCTTCTCGTTGTATTATAAAAATATGAGCTTTGGCACTGTCATGCCCCCTCAGCCCTTAAAGAGCCCCCAAGGTTAGAGCTGAAATTCTGTCTTAATCCACTTTCAGTGACACCCTGCTGACAGGTTTCTCCATAATGCTTATCAGGTCTGGCAGAACTGTGCTGTATCCTGCCCTGATAGCTCTGGTCATGTTTCTAACCTGTATATACTTAAGTTTTGTCTCACCAACAGTCAGACAAGACTGGGCCATATTCACAAACAGAACATACACATAAATCTCAGTTTTTTAGATTTGAACATACAATTGATTCATATTTTCTGACCTAAATGTATTTGTAGTCTAACACTAACAGTATTTAAAACCTCTAATTCACAAATGCAATGACTGAAAGCATCAAATAACCACAAAATTTGATGCTCTTTCATCCTCACAATTATTGTCTTTATAAAATATTGTAAGATACTGCAATATGACCATATTCATCTAGCAGCCATTTTCCTCTAATGGGGGTCGATACTGGAACATACGAAACTCTTGTGAATGCTAATGTTAGCATTCAGTCACTTCCTATTCACCATGAAATAGGAAAAGTTGGAAATTAATTCTGAAATATCATTACAAATCTATTTTAACCACAAAGTTAAACATATTATATAATCAATCATTTATTTCACTCAGTGCTGAAGTCGCTAACGTTATGTGATATTATGCTAACTGTATCACGTTACATATATAATGTAATGTTCATACAGATATATCCAACACAAATATGTTTCAAGAACTTGGTGAGAAACATTTTTAAGTATTAGTATACATGTATCAGACAACATTGTTAGCTAAGAAGTGGTTCTAACGTTAGCTTTTGTCTAACGGTTGCTAATATGTAGTTTTATTTTGAGACATGGTTTGATATCCCACTGGACTTTCACTATTGAGCCACCCTGAACATGATACCAGTGGTAAATATTGATTATTGTTATGTACAAATATAGGTTTTCATTGTTTTGTATTCAGTAATGATGTACTTCTCCCAGTTTCTAGTGCCATTAAATTGCCTTTAAATACAGCAAGACCAGACTAAGTTTCACTCTTAAAAGACCTGCAGGGAAAAATGAGTTTTTTTCCAAGATTTAAGGAGGCATATCTAGTCTTGCTGAAAGAAACCTTTTTCTCCTCTTATTTTTTTCTGACTATCATCACATTGTCACTGAGGAAATGTTTCAGTATGAATAAGTAGAACACATATTTCTGTTCCACCTCAGACACTATTGTGTCAGTTTCCTCAGTTGTGAAATTCTTTGACTTTTTTTACTTTAATAACCATGCTTTTCTCACAGAACTTCACAGCTTTCTCACCATGCTGATTACAAATACTGAGTGCAAATATTGACTAATTCTGATTCACTGACAAATACAGTGCAGTAGTAAAATGGATTCTGCTGTTTAGAGATCTATTACAGTGATGATAGACTGGTTATCAGATCATTTAGTCACAGTTTTATGATTATCTGTCCTTTTTTTTTATCCAGTATCCAATAAAATATCAACTGAAATAAGAAACCAACAATTATTTACTACTACTTAATTATAAGTCCCTGATTGTTTTCAATGGCAGCTCCTAAGTGCTAATGCTAATTGCTAATACAATGCTAGGTACTGTGTGTATTATGGGTAAAATGCAAATTTCCCTATGGGGATAATGAACTGAGTTAACCCTAACCTTTAACCAACCCCATAGTCAATGTTGTGGAAAAAGTATTGAAGTGTTTTTTATCCGATCTCTTAGTTTGATCTGTTCAGCTTCTAGATGTAAAATTTAACTCTGCTTAGAGATATCAGTTATTGGTCTCCTAAAATATTGATAATTAATAACAGTATTGGCCCCAAAAATCATCACCTTTTTCTGTTTCTAGATGCATATTAGCGAACAAGGCCCAAAGATACTGAATTTAACATGACTGAAGACTGAAGATAGAGATTTAAAGCAGCATGTGTTTGATAAAAAATTACATGATTAATCAGTTAAAAATGGTTTAATTAGGCTTTTAACACTATGGGAATTTTTTCAGAAATAGATGTGTATTTTGCTAGGTTGTGTAGTGTGTAGATTGATGAGGTTAGCCGTTGTAAGCATGGCCGCTGAAGAGACACCTCTGATCCCCGTACCAGTCGAGCCTTGTACACTGTTTAAAGGAGCACAGATAAGCCTGTCAAATCTGTCAGCCAGATCTGTCACTCTCAAAATAAGTTTAATCCTGTCTTTTATGTCTGTAGCGACCAGCAGCGTATGATATGGGCATAGCTTTTTTCTTAATTTAGCTTGTCATTCTCAGATTTTGCGTAGATCGTGTACTCATTAAAAGCAGGATCAGATTTTTAATGGAAATCGGTTTCCCTGTCACTTTATTTGTATTACTATGGATTCGTCTGCAGTCATCTTTGTTTTCTGTGTTTGCTGACACCTATTGTGACAGGAGCATGCCAATAGATTGCATGAGTCCCGCCGCAGCAGGATTGGTTTTATTCGGTTCTTTTGTCTGTCTGTCGGGTTGTGCAACCTCCTGTGGATACAAAGGATTACTTTGTTGACTTGGTTGGGAGTTTAATAGGATATTTTTTTGTGCTGGAATCTCTGCTTGATGGATGCATAATGTGTTTGGATTGCTGCTTCAGCTATGTATTTGTGTTCTGCTAAAGAGTCCCACGGGAAACGGAAAAACATACTTGTTTGTAATTCTTCTAGCTATAACAAGGCTGTAGACACTGTGTTTTTAATGCTGCAGTGAGGTGATATAGAGACGTCTGGGGTCAGAAATGGAGTAGGCGGATTTGTAAGGATTCTGATCTTTTCCAACTCTCTTTTTTTTACTTTTACTGTTGTATTCACAATTTAAAAGAAACGACTTGTACATATAGAGTATTTTCATTGAATTCTGTTGGGGATATGTCAATGCACGTTCAGATAGAGGAGTGGCGTTCCACTCTCTTTTGACAAAAGGGATTTCTAACTAAGCGGCCTGTATTGTAGATTATTTCTAAGCTGCACCATTATGTCTTGTTTAATCTCATTCCATTTTTCCATGTTTAATCTCATTCTATTTTTCTTTTCCCATGTTCTTAGTTCAAACTGTAATTGTGCCCAATTGACTCTCTAAATGGCTTTTGAATCCATTTTAATTGTATTACACCATGTTTTTTTATTGAAAGCGCTGCAGCCCTGCCGGTTTTATTGACTTGGTCTTCTCCGTCTCTTTTCCTTCTCTCAGTAACAGCCCTGCTCATAAGTACTACCTGGCCACCAGTCCGGTCAACGGCGCCGTGTACCTGTCGGACACCAGCAGCAGGAAGGTGTTCAAGGTGAAATCCCTGAATGTTGTGAAAGACGTTGCCAAGAATCTGGAGCTGGTGGCCGGCACCGGCGACCAGTGTCTGCCGTACGACGACACCCGCTGTGGAGATGGAGGGAAGGCTTCAGAGGCCACGCTCACTAACCCCCGAGGTAATCACCGTTATTAGCAACATAAACACCAGCATGCCAAGTGTAGTGTGTCGTTTTTTCTACTCAGCGAATATCTGGTTTCTTCTTCTTTTTCATTTTGGAGTCCAAATCAGCGTTTCATAAAGAGCATACTGCTGATTAGCCGAGGAATCCCAGTCCCAGAGGCTAACCGTCTTCACTTTTCACCAGGGTTTACTTTAGCTGGTAATAGCCGGCTTTTAGCCAGTGTCATGTGGAGCTTTCTGGCAGATGAAAATATCAACAGCTAAACTGTCTAGTGGGAAATATGCCGCATAAATAATTGCATTCATAGCATATTAAAAAATACCCAAAATACCCTGTGCCCTGTGAAATGCACAGCCTGGCCAAATTCATTCACTTTGTGTTGCCTTCAAGGAAGCATGTATGTACAGTATATTTACTCTTCTGCTTGGTCCATATAGGTGTGTACTGTATGTATGTTGGTGTATGTGTATGTGAAGATGATAAGTGAGGTTAACTATTTACAAAAGATCCTAGGGAATTGATTTTTCATACATTATGTTAATAGGAAGCTAAAGGATAGACTGTTGTGTGGAAAAGGGTGGGATTAAATAAGTTATATTTCCTCCCACTCCTTTTTGAATGTACGAATATTTTGTTTTCATGTATACATACATGTTTCCATGTTTTCTTGCAATCTGTTTTATTTCTAAGGACTAAGTAGGATTACTTTAGTTTTTTTTGTTGCATATTTGAAATAAACTAAACTGAAAATAAAAATCCTGACCAGGAATTAAGTGAACAAAGCGGTAATAGGTAAATAAGATTAATATGTTTGATCAGCGGCAAGTAATTTAACCCTTAGAATGATGCAGTGAGGAGCGTCTCATTTATTAAACAACCATTGGTTTGTAGAGAGAATAAAGATTGGACTGTGTTTCAATGGAAAAAGGTCATGTGGTCTGATGAGTCCACACTGACCCTGTTCAGTAGCGATGGTCCATCAGGGGGAGCTGAGAGGCAGATGAAGTGATTACCCATCATGCCTAGTGCCTACAGTACAAGCCTGTGGGGGCAGTGTTATGATCCGGGGTTGATTCAGTTGGTCAGGTCGAGGTTCAGCAATGATATGTGTCCAAAGAATGAAGTTTTTTTCTTCCAAGATGACAATACTATGATTTAGGAATCATTACCGCACATGGATTATCACTACAAAGTCCAGACCTGAACCTCACTGAGAGTCTTAGGGATGTGATGGAGACTTAACACAGTGGTCTGGCTCTCTATTATCAATACAAGATCTTGGTGAAGAATTACTTCAACTCTGGACGGAAATAAATTACATTTGTTGTGCCGCTGCATAAGCATTACATGGTATAAACTGTGCCACAGCAAATTTCCTCCCGGAATTGAAGCTAAAGGTGGTCCAATGAAATATTATCTGTCTATCTTTTTTGGCTGGGAACAACTTTTGCAGTGAGAGAGTTTGGTCAGATGACTATAGCGCTGTGCATTTATAACCATATGGATATTTTATTAGAACTTAATGCATTATTGCCCATAAAGGTGGAATAAAATATTTTTCCTTTTTTCTCATGAAATCATTGTGACAATGTGACTTCTTGTTGATGTAACTCAGATACAGGATGTAATCATTACAACTGGTCAAAGGCGATTACTGATGTTTATAAATAGGAATAAAAAGAAGAATGTGTCTGAAAACAAAATAATTCCAACTTTATTGGCAACAGTGTACATAAATGCATATAATGTCTTAATACATCAGTGTGTGTAGTGATTAATTACATTAAAAGTACAGCTTAAACCAGCAATATGAATCCCAAAGGGGTGATACAGAATAAGCAGGAAGTAGACATGAAGTTTATATTTTATTTTTGCATTTCTGTGTCAGTCTATTACAGTTTCAGCTTGTCTGGATGCATGACAGGATGACAGGAAGCAATAAATAATAATAGAAACTCTCAAACTGTATACTGGGCACAGGGCAGCTGTGGCTACAAATGTAGTTTACCACCGCCATAGTGTGAATGTGAGAGCCAATGAATAATAGATCCATTGTATGCGCTTTTGAGTATGCGTTAATAGAAAAGCGCTACACAAATCTAATCTATTATTATTATTAAGAAGAGAAAATAGACGTTTTATGATGCATTTATGTATAAAAGGAATATTTGTAGATAAACTGCCAAAAAAGTCTACCCCAAATGCACAGCTGAGTCAATTAACTGTTTTCTTTAATGTATCCCAGCAGCTTTAGCTGTTTTAGAAGTGGACTTTTTTTTTTTCCATCGTGCCTTCCCATTTGTTTCCTGGGGTCTTCCCTTCCTCCCGGGCTCTTCTTTTCTTGGTATTTCCACATTTAGACGACGCATTAGTCACTGGATCACATGCTTCCTTTTTGCCCTCCACTGGGATGACATTGTGATTCTGGGTTTGAGGTTTACAAAAAAAAAACAAAAACGAACACCTCGCTCTAACTAGTCTTGATTAGATTGTCATATTTTGTTTAAAGTAATAGAAAAACATAAGGCCACACATGGCTAAGGATACTGTTCTGGTCTTTATTGTTGTCCAGGGCTGAGAGGACAAGAGAGGGTGATAGCGCATTGATGAAATTTTACTTGTAATTGAATCAATACTTACAGTAGCCTTCATCTATTCTGATGTGTCTTTTGTTCACCATTATTGATTCCAAAAATCAATCCCTGCATTTGTTTCACTGCCATTCTTTGTCTTTAATTTTCATTGTATCGAATAGTCTTTAATTGTCATTTAGTGCTGCTCGGTCCTCACATTAAGATACAGATAAACAGAATAACTGATGATGTTTTCCTCCTTTGTCCATTGGATGACTCTTTATCTGCAGGCATTACCGTGGATAAATACGGAGTAATCTTCTTTGTGGATGGGACCATGATTCGTAGGATTGATCAGAATGGTATCATCTCTACCCTTCTGGGTTTCAATGACCTGACCTCTGCCCGACCTCTCAGCTGTGATGCTGTCATGGACATCTCTCAGGTACGACCCCCCCCACCCAC
>JAPQRQ010000006.1:1075831-1090200 GCA_037367365.1 Apogon talboti
GGGAGGGATGGATGGATGCAAGGATGGAGGGAGGGAGGGATGGATGGATGCAGGGATGGATGGATGCAAGGATGGATGGATGGAAGGATGATCCCTGTTTGGACAAACATGGATGGGAAACAACATTTTTTCTCTACATTCGATCCTCTTGTCTGCACATAAATCATGTTGTATTTCACTAAAACTGTTGTGAATATTTTTTTAAAAACAGAAAACTACATCTGTATCAAAAACAGTCAATGCAGTAGATTGCACTCGACATGGACAGATGGTGTCTATTTAAAGACTGTTCCAGAGTGTCCAACATTTTGGTTTGTTTTTTAGGTACACTGAGGAAAAATCACATGCATTTTAGAGGTTTCAATGACTTTTCTTGACAAATAAATCCAATTTATGCAGAGTCAGTTTGTGTTTTGGCCATGACTTTAACAATGTGGTGGTACATAATATAAATTGATTTAAGTATTGAGCTCAACTTGTCTTTGTTGCCCAATGTTATGTCTGCATCTGCTGTGTCCAATATTATATCAGAAGGTCCACAGTGTCCAGTAGGATCAGTGATTTGTCTTCGTGTTTGTCACAGTTTCAGTCATTTGTGCCTTGTCGTGTACTCAGATGTTTTGTAAAACAACAGCTGTGTGAACAAAAACTAAAATCAACAAACAAACAACAAAATATTTAACTGGCACATTCTAAGACTGGATGTGTTGTCTTACTCATCAGTTTGGTAAACTCAGAGTTGTCCAATGTTAACAACACAACAGTTTTCAGTTTGCACCTTTTCAGACACTATCAGGAGCTGGAACACTCATAAACAGACCAATAGTTTTACACGTCACAGCAGAATCTGTTGTTTATATGACAAGTTATGATCTGACACATGCTGATATGATACTTTAAATATCCACAGCAGTGCAGAAAAATGTCTGTGACACTGGTGCAGAACTTCTGTCACTCACTATTATACAGTTTTATACAATTTTTTTTTTTTTAACCATTTAACAACTGTAATCTCTCCGGCGCTGCATTTTGCACTTTACAGCATTTAAATGACTGTAACTCCTGAATCGTTTGTGTTATCCACAAAATTCAAATGGCATCGGAAAGCTGAGATCCTGAGCTTTCCGACACAATATAACACTTTACAGCAGTAATATGGGACTCTTATTACAAGCAGAAAGGAACTGTTTCAGAGACTGCCACACAGGATAAAAATGCCTGGAAATAACAAAAAATAAGAAGCAATAATATGGATACTGAATGTTCAAGACCTAAAAGCATGTTTGAGCAGATGTAAGATAGTTGAAAGTTTATTTCTGCAATCTTAAAGAGTTTTGTTATGGTCATTTATTCACATGCTAGTCAATTTTTCTTTTTCTTTTTTACTAAAACATACTGTTTAAAGCATTTATTGTTTACAATAATGATAATTAACGGCCGGATATTGAAAGTGATGTTCTTTCTGAAAACAAAGGTGAAAAAGAATTGGCAGAAAAGACATTTTCTGACACTTTTAGTGCAAAGAAAATATGAAGACACCTAGGCGGCCTGTTATAAGGGCAGTTTTAAAAGGGTTATTTGAAAAGATGTAAACACAGTCTCTGCAGGAAATTGAAAAAAAAATGCAATACTGTCAGCAACATTAAAGCAGCATTTCTTTTTATTTCATAGATTAAACAGAAATAACTGAATAGATAAATAGGCAGTTGTTAATATTGTGACATAATACGCACTCACTACTTAGTAAGATCCGTCTTGGCAAATTTTATAGCATGCAAATACTTTCTGTAGTCTCCTAAAAGTCCAGGGGTGTATGCCTACACTTGTATGTATGAGTAGTTTGTGTTTTTAATCTTTGCAGTACAGATTGTGTGTACTCTTGGCTTTCATAGCTCATGGTGATTTATTCATCCTCTCCTTTTCCATTTGCACTCTTTCAGCAGCTACCTGCATCAAAAAATGTAGCTTTATTTGAAGTACGGATGTCTTTACCTCCATTTCCCTAATCCATAAGATGAGGTTTAAAGTAATGCTTGGATCTGCAGCCAAAGACCTCGTCCTCTTCATAAAACGACTCTTTTTCTCTCCGTTCCTTCTGGTTCCACACATGCGTCTGACTCAGAGGCATAATGTTTGGGCTTTGGGTTGATCTTTTTGGCTGCGACGTCGGAGCTGCCTCCGAAAACAAAGCCTGGAAGCAGCTTTGTCTCCGGTCTGACCTGGACACGGCCTGGAGGATTAGCCTCTTCAGAGCGGCGTGTCTCTGCTCTGATCACAGCGATGCCAAGGGTCAGTGTCTGCAGCCTCATGCATTCACAAGAGGCAAAAAAAACCCCCCAAAAAAACTCAAGTGTCATTTAAACAACGTCCTGAGTCACACAGGAGACGAATTGATTTTTTTCTCCTCTTTTCCAATTTACGGAAATGGCTAAATAAAATGAGACTCATCTGCGCCCGGTAATTCTTTTCAGTAAGCAGTGAAAATGAATTTAATGATCAATGTGGCTCTAATGTTTCTTGCATGAATAGGCATACTCCCACTAAGACTCTGCAGAATTTTTACACAAACAAAGAAATATGGTAATTCTTATAATTTCATCACTTCAATGACTCCTGCAGTCCTGAGATACAGCTCCACTGTTGTAATTAAAAGCTGTGAAAAGAAGAATATAAAATAATCGCTTTGTGATTAAAGCTCTCCTCATAAGGTTCCACCTCAGACGAGCATTGCACCAATTGTCAACTTCCAAACCTATTTATTCCCTGTTGGCAGAGCTGCTGTTTTTAACTCACTGTTCTTTCTCTATCGCAGGTTCACAACAGGAATTTGCTATCGCTGGACTTTGATCGAATTACTCGAACTGAAAAGGTGTATGACGACCACAGGAAGTTTACGTTACGGATCCACTACGACCACGCCGGGAGGCCGACTCTGTGGGCGCCGAGCAGTCGTCTGAATGGAGTCAATGTGACGTATTCCTCTGGAGGCCACGTGGCCGGGATCCAACGAGGAACCATGTCTGTACGCATGGAATACGACCAGAACGGCAGAATCACATCCCAGATATTTGCAGATGGGAAGTCATGGACCTACACGTATCTCGAAAAGGTATGAATTATTAATAGAGAACAGATTTACTTCACAATTTTAAAGGGGTTCATATTGTATTAATATTCCAAACTCTCATCAGCAGATTGAAATCATGTACCAGAACTCATTTAGTACTACTAAAACCACCAACATATTAATTATATGTATCTATAGACTGTATCACTCACTGAATAAAGTTTAAAACACATTGTTTACACACATCTGTATTATAGTATAATCAAGTTTTCTTCTTCAAACTAAAACTCATAGACGCTTATTTTCACAGTCATAATTTTCATGTGCTGCATCAGCTGATAGTTTACATTATCGCTCTGTTAACCAGCAGACTGACTCACTACTCCCTCTAGTGGTCACATAAATTCCCCGACCTGTCAACGTAAATAAATTCAGTTCATATCCCTACTGTCCAGTACATTAGCATCTTGGGCAGAACTTTATTCTAAACACTCTGATGATAATTTTAGATTATTTGCTAATATTTGAAAGTAGAAATGCAACATATAGAACAGGACTGAAATCATCAAGACCAAACCTAATGTTAATATGGTTACCCTGTTGATGAAAGGAAGTTAATGTTACTATCACAAAGTTGCATTAACTTCAATCTTCCAGTAGAAAAAAAAAAAGGAAACTAATACAAACTCATGCAGACTGTGCAACCTGATCAGAATATACTGAAGCAAACCCAGCTGATGAGTTGCATCTCATTTTATCAAAATACAGCTACATCTAGAAGTAATCACTTAATCAGTTAACGTAGGTTTTTGATGGTTTCTGTTATGTTACACACATTTTGAAGTCTAGTCCAAGAAAGTATAGAAATTTAGGTATAAAGGCATTAGATTCACATGGGAAGAAAAAGAAAACCATAGAGTCTGTGAAGGGAAAAAAAAAGAAGAAAGAAACTACCCACAATAACCTGCCATTGTGAGACATGTTTCTGCATTCGCATCAGGAGCTTCACCAAAATCCGACCCCAGCATGACCCACCCTTCGCTAACAACTAAGTCTCCAATTTCTTTCATAATGGTCTGGAAACGATCTTAAAAAAGTCCTAAAATTTAACTTGTTGGAACCCGCACAAACCCTGGTTAAGCTGTCAAGGATAAAAATACAATTAAAACATAAGCTTCTTTGTGGTTCTTATAGCTGCTGGCGAAATTGTTTTGGTTTTGAGATGTGAACTGAATATAAAACCTCAGAGACGTGTCATACAGAGGACTGTGGAGGTGTGTTTGTGTAAAGAACCTTGATGGGAGATTTCAGGCTGGAGTTAAAAGTTAACTTGTAATACTTCAGCAGTGTTTGTGCTGCTTTATCGGGCTGTAGCGCAGTTATCAGCAGAAATGTAATTAAAACCTGTCTGGTGCACTGGAGACGCTATACTTTGTTACGGGTCTGACAGCAAAGTTCAACCTGAAATAGCTGTGATGACAAGAACAGAGTGAAATGTCATTTTCTACTTACTAATTGAAGGCGGGGTTGCTGGGGAGAAGGTGAGGAGCTTCTCGAGTTTAGACATGCCATATTAAAATGGAATCTCACCCTTTTAATAGTCCGTATTCTTTCTTGCAGTTACCCTGTAAACGCCGGCTATGTGGCAGACTGTTGTGACTGATTTAAAGACTTCATTTATTGGTCCAAGAAGGGCGCGAATGGAAATGTTCCAGTTGTGAAAAAATTGTCTGTGCTCATAGATTTTGGATCAAAAGACGCCCAAATAAGAAACAAGAAGCAGCCTGTTTACACGGTCGTCTCCTAAGAAAATTCTAATGCCAGAGGAATATCACTTTCCAGATGAAAATTGGATTTGGTCTGACTGGGGCTCGCATGTATAATATGTTATTACTTTTGACATTTTGCTTGTCCTTTAGCGATACTGTGGAGTTGTACAAAAGCAAATAGATCACATAGTTAGAGCATTTCTGTATTGGCCCAGGTCTTTATTTACTTTTACAGCAGAAGATAGCAGGCCTTTATTTGTAACAGGCCTTTTTTTTCCCCTTATTCCCGCTATTTGATAAGTATAATAAGTTGTGTTTCAGTAAAAAGCTTTTTCCCCTGTTAAATTCATGTATTATTATGTATTATGTATTACACTGTTCAGAGCAGTGTGTGAGATTCAGGGCGGTCTAATTTCATAAATGGGATATAATATTCATAATTATGTTTTCATTAGTGCATAATCACCTGGAAATAAGAACTGTTGTATTTTATCTCAGTGACCTGTTTAGAGGGGTCTGCTGTTATGGCTTTAAGCATCTCAGATTCTGCTGTTCATTCCTCTTTTCTTTTTTTTTTACTTATTCAATTTTTAGCTTGAATGTCAGTGATAGTCTTAATCCCAGTAAATGCAATGTGAAGGATTCATGGCACCATATTTTTGTGCATTAAACCATAACATCAGAATGCTTTAAATGATTGATGTAGTCCTGACAGTTCTACTCCAAACTTTAACTAATAGTGACATTAAACAATTAAACATTTTTTGAGCTGTTATTAGAGTCATATGACTCACTAGTGATGAGATAGATCTACACTATAATGATAATGCACCTAAAACTGGACAAATATGTAGAAAAAAATAAAACTAGCAGTGCGTTTTATATGTCACAACAACTCACCACTTCCCGTATGAATCTGTTCTTAAATTGTCTCCCCGATGATGTTGATTTGTAGTCAACTTTAAAAACATTAACTTGCTATATCATCCCAGTAGGGAAATTCAGTCTCTTCATTTTATTCATTCTAATACACACACAGCATTAGCATTAGCAATTAGCATCAGCATGTAGTATGAGTTGCCACTGAAGGTGCTCAGAGACCAACTCCAGATCTTCATCAGCACCATGGTCAAGAATTAACTTTTTAAAAATTTACTTTTATTTGTTTATTTGACGAGGAAAATGCATATTAATGAACACTCAGTACAAAAAATATTACATTTGTGTAAATATGCCGGATTTATCTGGAAGCTATTTTCCATCCATCATAGCCTTGTAGGCTTGTATTTTTGTTTGTTTGTTTGTTTGTTTTTTAATGGCAGCTGCAGACAGCACAAGTAAAGTCAACAGAGAAAGTCTCCAGTTCAACTGAGAATTAAACCCATAACATTCTACCTGTGAGCCAGAAGTGCTAACCACTGTGCCACACTAGTGGCTTTTCTATTGACCCTCAAATTGCGTGAATATAACTTGTGCATAAAAATTTGCCTAATGGAAAAACAATTTCGCAAAAACTCTCTTTTTTCGATGAAAAGTATTGCGCTGGCAAGAGGTGGTTTTTCAGCGTAGCGAAATAGGTATATCGCGTAAAACTGCAACGGAAAGACCTTTTTCCGCAACTAGAGTCATGTGCACAAAAAAAACGAATGTTAACGGACGTTACAACAAGAGAACAAGAAGAGTTTTAAAACAAACATGATGCGTTATGTGTGGACACACCAGGAAACTGAATCATTTTTTAATTTAGTACGGGATAGAGGGGTAATATGTAATAATAATGAATATATCTGTAAATCAACGTGATATTTATGTTCGTCGCCATGTTTATGGAATGACTTCTCATGTCATCTCGTGATAATAAATAAACAAATCATCGCATTTGTGATTTAATGGAAAAACCGACATTATGCACTTGTGTTTTTTCGACATTTAGTAAATATCGGTAAAGTTTTGCACATATGTCCAATGGAAAAGCCATTAGTGTCGCCCAAATCTCCAGTCAGAGGTGTCTGGTCCACCTTGGCTAAACTTCATTCACCTCAAATTAAGGCTTTTTGTATCACTCTGTTTAGAAACAGAATCACACAGAGGCAGCAATTTTGCCACATAAAACCACCACCTCACTAGTTCTTATGGAATTTGTTTCTTTTGACACAACAACACAGGCTTCAGAATGATTCTTTTCGTCTGCAAACTAATTTTCTGTTGGAAGCAACTGTGTGACAGCGAGAAAAAGCTGTGAAAATATTCTAAATACAGCGTACGGGTACGTGGACATTCATTTTTAGGCTCATATGGTTCTGCATTAGTGAAGCATTCGATAAACCTGAACTACTGTCTCATATTCAGACACTGATCTCCTCCATAAAGGCTGTTTCCAATTTTGTTGTAGTTTTCAGTTATATTTTAATGAAAATCTGTGGAGAGGTGAGTGGTACTGTATACATGTGATCTGAAATAAACATAAGGAAAGAAGTGACAAGTTCTATTTGGTACATATACGTTCAGACATCAGAGGATTATAGAATGTCAATTTCCTTATCTTCAAGTGAGCTTCACCCACACCATAGGAGGAAAAATCACTCTCCTTGATAACTACTGTAGGTATTCCTTGTTGTGCGGAGGACTACTATACTTTTGCACAAGCAACAATAAAAGGAGGATTTGAATGGTTCTGAAGAAATCTGAAGAACTCACAGGTGATGAGTTTAAAGCCTTTAATATGGCATGGCTATTCAGTGACAGTAAAAACATGTCAGGCTTCAGATTTCATCAAAAACGTGCAACAGAAGGACACTTTATTTACACCCAAGCAGCTCTCAAAGAAAACCATTTCTTTTGAGGATACAGTAGCTCCGAGTCCACGAACTAAACTGTCTCTATTTAATTCAGTTTTATCTTTATAGCTCCAGTTGTAATACATGCTTTTCTCAATGCACTTTACAAATTCACACAAGGTTTTAAAAGTACTATATAGAGAAGACCAACAAAACCTTAGTGTGTTTAGCAGGAAGGGTGTTCAGGTGGTTAAATCCTACACAATCACACTGCACCTTCAATATTGAATGATTGATTGATTGTTTATTTCGAATGTCAACATTTAAAACCAATACAGCTCAAAAAAATCTATTAAAAAAGAAAAGAAAACATGTTCAAAAAGGAGTGGGATGAAGTTCACCTTATATACTTCTACCCCCTTACCCTATCTGTTTACTGACTATAAATTCTCATGTCAGCTTCAACAAGTAAGCTTCACAAATCTTATACATATCAAAATAACAACAAACCTGCACAAAACACAAAAATGCTATACACATGAAAAATAAACTGTCCATTTCATAACAATATTACACATCAAAAGTAAACTCTGTCCATTTCAATATGAACCCTACGCCCCCTGAAACTGCACATTAAAAGCCTTCCTGTGATACAAAAATACTTCATTTGCATCTCTGTTGAGTTAGAGGCTTCATATGCAGGAATTGTGAATCTTCTGGTATTTGCACATTACTTTTTAGTACCATTTGCACACATACACCCTCAGTGTGGTATATTCAGAGTTAGAGTCAGAGTTTAATTAATATGTCTCTGCTTTGAAATTACTCAAAGAATCTTCTGTTTCTCCTTCTACTTTCAGTCGATGGTGCTCCTGCTCTACAGCCAGAGGCAGTACATATTTGAGTTTGACAAAAACGACAGGCTCTCCTCTGTGACTATGCCCAACGTGGCCCGGCAGACCTTGGAGACGGCCCACTCCATCGGATACTACAGAAACACCTACCGCCCCCCTGAAGGGAACTCCTCGGTGCTGCAGGACTACAGCGAGGACGGCCAGTTGCTGCAGACCACCTACCTGGGCACAGGCCGCAGGGTGATGTACAAATACGGCAAGCTCTCCAAGCTGCTGGAGATCTTGTACGACACCACGCGTATCGGTTTCTCCTACGACGAGGTGGCGGGCATGTTGAAAACCGTCAACCTGCAGAGCGAGGGCTTCACCTGCACCATTCGCTACCGGCAGATCGGACCGCTGATTGACAGACAGATCTTCAGATTCAGCGAGGAGGGCATGGTCAACGCCAGATTTGACTATGTCTATGACAACAGCTTCCGTGTTACCAGTATGCAGGCTGTGATCAATGAAACACCACTGCCGATTGACTTGTACCGATACGATGACGTGTCAGGTAAAACAGAGCAGTTTGGGAAGTTTGGAGTCATATATTATGACATAAATCAGATAATTACTACGGCAGTAATGACCCACACCAAACACTTTGATGCTTACGGACGCGTGAAGGAGGTCCAATATGAGATCTTCCGTTCGCTCATGTACTGGATGATGGTGCAGTACGACAACATGGGCCGCGTGGTCACCAAGGAGCTGAAAGTCGGTCCTTACGCCAACACCACCCGCTACACGTACGAGTACGACGCCGACGGTCAGCTCCAGGTGGTCTCCATCAATGACAAACCTCTATGGAGGTACAGCTACGACCTCAATGGAAACTTGCACCTTCTTAGCCCTGGAAACAGCGCACGGCTAACTCCTCTACGCTACGACATCAGAGATCGTATCACTCGCTTGGGAGATGTTCAGTACAGGATGGACGAGGACGGTTTCCTCAAACAACGCGGCAATGAATACTTCGAGTACAACTCTGCCGGACTGCTTGTTAAGGTTTACAACAAAGTGAGCGGGTGGAGCATCAAGTACCGTTACGACGGCCTGGGCAGGAGGGTGTCCAGCAGGAGCAGCATGGGCCACCACCTGCAGTACTTCTACGCCGACCTGTCCAGCCCCACCAGAATCACCCATATGTACAACCACTCCAGCTCTGAGATCACGTCTCTGTACTACGACCTTCAAGGACATCTATTTGCCATGGAGCTAAGCAGCGGTGACGAGTTTTACGTGGCCTGCGATAACATAGGAACCCCGCTAGCCGTGTTTAGCGGATCAGGACTCATGATCAAGCAGATCCTCCACACAGCCTTCGGAGAAGTTTACCTCGACACCAACCCCAGCTTTCAGCTCATCATTGGCTACCAGGGTGGTCTTTACGAGCCGATGAGCCGACTGGTCCACATGGGCCGTAGGGACTATGACGTCCTCGCCGGCCGTTGGACAACACCAAACCATGAGATCTGGAAGCGCCTCAACAGCAACCACATTGTGCCATTTAACTTGTATATGTTCAAGAATAACAATCCGCTCAGCAACAATGAGGAAATAAAGTGCTACATGACAGGTAGGTTTGGACGGCAAACATACAGCATGTTTTTTTGTTTGTCTTCTTTGTTTTCGTGAGGGATACTTGACAAAACTCTACTTGACTTTCTGTTGCAGAGGGCAGTAGTACTCATACAGTGAAGTGATGCTTCATAGAGGTGAAACTGTGGTGACTCATAGTGAGAAAAATAAAATCTTTCTAATCTACTGTTGTTGCCCTTTGCAGTAGAGGAGCCATACTTTGTCCAGGCCACAATTCAATAATTAACATTTCAGGTCAAAAATCACTGCATTTCGTAGTATATTATACAGCAGTATTTCTCATGTTGTTTAATAAATGAGTATTGCACATTTTGTGATAAAATGTCTAATATGGGGCATGATATAATTATGTAATTACCAATCAAAGTGAATGTCATCATGTGCATGTCATATTTTTTCATGACTAAGCTAAATTGAACCTCCTAGTTAAATTAGACTGATGTAGCTGAGCTTAGTCTAAAGCTGGGCTCAGACTATTTATCCGTGATTCAGTCCTCACGGCAATTAGAGGAATAATCCGAGCTCTGGCCTCGCTCAGCACTGGTGTTCAGCCTGGATTTTCAGGTAACGTGAGGAGTTTACAGATCAGATGCAGAACTTACTGCTTGCAGAGTTAATATCTTGTTCTGTGCCCATGTTTGAGGTTGAGAGTAGAACATCAATGTGCGAGATGCAACACCATTCAGAAATATTTAGGTTTGTAAAACTATAGTTTAAGCAAAACTGAAGTAGCCACATTAAAACAGTAAGTGCTAAAATGTGTCTTTAAAAATAGGAGGCATTGACGCTTTCATTTTAAGTTTCTTTCTTTTGACTTGGCTCCCAAAAAAGATCATTAAAGGTTATGACGCAGTCAGTGTGTTAATGCATTATGGAGTTAATTCTTCTTTCACTTTGTCTAGTTATTACCTACAGCAAAAGGAGATAATAGCTGTGGGAATACGATTTCCAAAAGAGGGAAAATTATTAAAAGTGTTTTGCAGGTAAAATATATTAATAGCACTGTTGACAGATGTTAAATGTGTCCCAAAAGGGTACTTAAAAGTGTATGCTTTTAATTTTTATCAGGCTAAAATTAGATGCACAGAAAGGAGGAGAGAACCTTTTTTAACCTCTTCTACAAAGTGCTGCTTCTTACTTTGCAGCAACAAAAATTCATCTCAGGATATTCTGTTAATTTCTCGTAATTCTATTCTAAACAACAGCCCCTAATGAGCGAATAACCCTCGACAAAAATTAATTGAAAAGCATCGTGCTGGGCAGTTCTTTTTCCTCACTGGGACACTGAGGTTGTTTTTTTCGCTCATGGGGTATGTGTTAATATACAAGTCCAGTGGCTATCATTATAAAAGGGGTAAAAAAGAAAAATTAAAAAAACCTGCACAGTGAAGTCCCTTCTGTTGTTCAACACTCACATCCCTTCCTAGAAATATCACATCATTTTGTGTTGCTTTGTAGTAGGGAGGAGGTAAATGGCAATGAAAGCACCCCAGTGGAGAAGGAGAGCACAATAGATCCATAGAAACCTCAGCCAGGGCCAGTTGTATCAGCCTCTTTGGCTGGAAGGAAAACGTCATTGTTAGGGATACTCTGTGGCTAAATCAATTAGCTTTTACTAGATCTCATTCACAAATGTGTAATTTAGTTTTTTTTGGGTTTTTTTCCCTACATTCATGGAAGGGTAATGTATTGTATTTACCTGATAATGCATATGTTGGCTGCGAAATAGTAAAAGCTGAATTATTAATTTATATATCTACCTGTGGACAATACTAAGAGGATAAACAGTGCATGTTGGTCAGGTGGAGCCCAGGCTTTCACCTTCCTTTCAGCAGAGCCATTTAGCTGCTGCCAAACAGAGCGGCGTTCAACTTCACAGTCCACCATTAGAGGCTGACTGGCATTTGAATGCTAAACAGACTGTTAGATATACTGTAGTGGGTCTGCCTCAATTGTGATTGATGGCGCTGACATTTCCATTCCTTTCACTAAATTACCAGGGTCCTTTCATTGTCCTCAAACAAATCCTTATTTAAAAAATCTTTGTCAGGTGCCACAATGCGCAAGTGCCAATCTGTGACAAACTTACCCCCCCGAGTGCCACGGCAATGATTCCGCTGTCTGCTGCAGGCACCGCGAAAGGCCCCAGAAACAAATGGCTCACACTTTACAGGCTTTCACTCCGTCGTCCTCTCCGTGATATTCAGAATTAATGACAACCTATGACAGGTGACCGGTGGAGGAAGAAGTACTCAGATGTTTGAGTACTGACACGGCACAGGAAAAATGCTCCTCAATAAAAAAAACCTGCTGAAGTAAAAGTACGCACGCATTAGCAGCAAAACACAGTCAAAGCATTGGTCTGGTCTGAATTATATATTATTATTATCACATCTGACATCATGAGATTGTTAATAAAGCATCATCAATATAAAAGTAGAATGTGTCTGCTGGAGCTTGTGGAGGTGCTGATAGTTTACATTACTTTATATCCATTTTATATAAAAGTCAGACTAATCATGTGATTATTAATATGCGTAAAGAAGAAAAACAAAGCTTTGATAAACAAATCTGTCTACAGTTATTTGACTTTTTTTTGAGATATTGGATGTTTTTAGCCTTCACTAAAATGTGAGAGGGAGGTCAGATTTACGTTTCCATTGTTTATTACACAAATGTGGTCTAGGGCCACATATGACAACATTATTTTAGCTTTAGAAAGACAATAAGTTAATGCTAGTGTCCATTCATTCATGCACTAATAGCAGCATATTAGCATTAGTTTATAATCATCTGAAAATGTGTAAAACCTGTTCACATTAACATGGGTATTTTTCCCAACAGATTTTTATCCTATTTTTTCACACAACATTCATTTTCCAAAATACTAATGTCCACTTGAAAATGCGAAATTGACTCCAAACTGGTCCAAACCTTCAAATCATTGTTGTTGTTGCTGTCCAACCTGTGGACACCGTGGACAATACTGGACGTAGCAGATGCAGAAGCTTTAATTTGTAATGAAGATGAAGAAGCAAATAGTTCCGCTGTAAACCTGCGTTACCTTAAGTGTTGGTTGTGCTTGTGGAAGTGTATTCTTTACATGATGTGTATTCGTCCATAATGCCGGTCTGGTCCATTTCCCAAAGGCATCGGTGCTGACCTCGATCTACTGCTGGTCATACACTGATTGATACTCCTGGATTTGATGTTTCAGGTGCAGCTTCATTACACAAAGAAACAGTAGACGTGAACGAAACGGGATGAGACGCCGTTGTTTTCCAATCTCTACGTATTTCCTCCACATGGATTAACACAAACCAGAGTTTTAGAAAACTTAAAATGTTTTTTTTGGTTTTTTTTTTTTTTTTTTTACGTGTGGACAAGAGACCCAAATGTGGAGGAAAAATATCTGTTTTGCAAAATATTCCATTAGTGTGGAAGGGGCATACGAGTTCCTCTGAGTGCACCCTAACAATCCGGAGCTGGAATATTCGTGGTGCAAATCCATAAACATGTTTTAAAGCTGCAGAAGCTGAAAAACACCAGAATATGAAAATACTCACCTTCCTTCTGGAGCTCAAAAGATGAAATATATATAAATAAAGATGAACCAGACGGTGTTTCATGCTTTTGTTGACGAGGGAAGCCATTTTTCCAGAACTTCTCTGTTGAGCCACAGATTAGAGCGTCCAGGTCACATCTGACGGAATCTGTCAGTCAGGTGTTAAACTCCTCTCACCTGACTGAAAACACCTGTCATTAGAAATAAACCTGGACCTCAGGGTAGACTTTCAGATGCATGAGTCTCATGTCCTCTCAGACCAATTGAATTAGAATGTACTGAAGATTTTTTTTTTTTTTTTTCCGTGATCTGCAGATTTGATGAAGCCACAGACAGTTTTCAAGGCATCTGGTCAAATTTCAGATCTTGCATTCACATAAATAACAGGCCAACAAGCACTGAAAAATACCCCAAAAAACACAAAACATGCACTAAACTATACATAAATATACTAAACAAAAAAAATGGTAAAATACACTTAAATATGATAAATTACACAAAATACACTGAAATACACTAAAATACACAAAATATGTTAAAGTACACAAAACGTAACCTAAAACATACAAAAAAATTAACTAATATGCATTAAGATATGCAGGTTTGAAGATGGATGGATGGATGGATGGATGGATGGATGGATGGATGAATGGATGAATGGATAGATAGATAGATAGATAGATAGATAGATAG
>JAPQRQ010000006.1:1122380-1132825 GCA_037367365.1 Apogon talboti
ACACACACACACACACACACACACACACACACACACACACACACACACACACACACACACACACACACACACCTACTACTATAGTTGTGGCTGAGGAAGTTAAACCAATAAGACCATTAGAGGATTCTGACATAAAGTAGTTATTTTTAACCTCTTGAGACCTAGGAAAGTAAAAGTTTTGGGCTTTTTTTACATTAAATAATTGTCTTGATTGGAAACAGTATAATGCAACAGGTTTTTCATTTCTTATTTTTTACAGAATGTTATTTGCAGTGGACAGTTTTGGTTTTTCCTTTTTTTTTTTTTTTTTTTAAGCAGTAAAGCTATGAAACGTGCCCCCTATAGAGGTCAACCCTTTATTTCAGACAATGTGAGACTTACTGCATTAATTTTCTGATGTTTTATACCAGGTTTGATTTGACACACATCAGATGTTTCTAATCTAATGCTGTCATGGGGTCAGGGGTCACACTAAACAGGGACCTTAACCTTTACAATACATTTAGTTCAGTTTTTTTAAGATTGTGCACATATTTTCTTGTTTGTGAAGAAAATAAAATAATAAATGTATACGTTTGTTTCAACCCTGCTAAAACAACAAACCTTTAGGTGGACTGAGACCTTTGTACAGTATTGTATGTCTAGAGTTAAACCAGCTAAGGCTAATTACTATGATCATAAGTAGGCAGAGCTAATGTTAGTGTTATTAAATGCAAATGTAAGTTGTGTTTTCACATTACTTGCCGATCAATATGAAGTTATGTGTTTTCCCATGAATGCATTCATGGCACGTTGAAGTTTCACATAGGAAGTTGTTTATTGACCAAGCGAAATTAACTAATTTCAGGTGGTTTTTGTCTTATTTGCAAAACAGTAGCCTAGATACACATAGAAGAAATGGAAATACTGGTCAATGCGTAATAAATTCTGACATGGCGAATATTTAATTTGCTTAATTCACCTTAGTAATTTACCAGTTATTCTGATAATGAATGAAAACATGTCTGGTACAACATCTTAGTCATGTTAGTGCTCTTCTTCTACTGTGTATTAGAGACATGTGTATTATGGCCTACAGCACCACCACTAACTACATGACTGACCCCAGTCCAGTGTAGGGAAATGGACAAAATTCACATTTTCATTTTTGTGTCTTTTACAGTTAGTTGGTGTGATCAATGTTTGATTTCTCTTTGCCTCAGTTTTCAAAAACCATGACTGAGGACAGTCAAAGTGTCAGATTCAAGTCTTCATACCAACAGTCAACACACCAGTGGGTGATGTCACAGAGGCCTCATCCACTTTTTTATCTACAGCTTCTGTTTACCAGGCATGGATGGGTGGTCAAACTGATATAACCTTATCCTGTAGGAGTTTAGCTGTGAAACGGCTGAAGGGATGAAGGAGTGTTTGTGTTTGCTGGTTTTGGCTGGTGGGTGTTTGTAGTGGGAACCTGAGGGCGAGGGCTCAAAGTCCGAGTGCAGAGGCGGATGCTGTCAGACAGGATGAGCAGTGCTTTCTTTGACTGTTAGACAAGATATTCTGTTGGGTATCTGTAATATCACTGCTGGCCTTGATCACCTTTGTTATTGCATTTGTCTGTTTAAGAGAAAGCAAAAAATGACTCTGTAAAATAACTTTTATAAAAACAGATTGTGTAGAAAATAAAATGCAAGGACAGAATTTCCTTCTCTAGTATTTATTCTAAAATATGCAATGCAGAAGATTTTTCATGGTTGGGTCCTTTTATATCAAAGTTTGTTTTGTGCTGGAGATTGTAAAGTCCAATTAGAAGGTAACTGTATCTGATGTGGCTGCTGTAGAAGAGCTGAAGAGGAGTATTAAAGAATTGGGGAAGGATTTTCACTGAAAATTCTTCAAGTACAGGTTGTTGTCATGTATGCGGCCAACAAAGATGTGTTTTAATCAAAAAGCAATCATACCTCCAAATTTCTTGCACATTTCACTTTTGACATTGACCAACCACCAGTGTAAATACAGTATTAGCATTGTAAAGCTAGCATAAATGTTGTTAAGTATTTAAGTCAACTTTAACCTGCAAGACTTTTTGTAATATTTTTGCTACCAGGAAGGAAGTTGGATCTTAAATGTCTCAAACATGAAATAAAATAATTTACTCAGTGATTGGTGGTTGCATATTCAGCCTTTAAATGGCATCAGTGTAAATGCAGTATTAGCATTGTAAAGCTCCTAGCATGAATGTTGCTAAGTGTATTTAAGTGCTAGTAGTGTTCAGTTAGTCCACTTTAACCTGCAATAGTTGTGTAGCTTGTGTAATGCTTTTTCTGTCAGTTTGGAAATAATTAATTAATAAATTAAGTTACATGTTAAAGGAGTCAAATATAAAATAAACTCAATGATTTTTGGTTGCAGATCATGTCATTCTAGGCAGTAATCCTGGTTTTACACTGCTTTTTGTCAAATTTCTTTCCACATTTAAGCACCAGTGTAAATATAGTATTAGCCACATTTATGCTCGGAGCTTTATAGTACTTTGTGTATTTAAGTCCACCTTTCTGTGCTAATACTGTTGTAGTGTGAGACTTGCCAAATAAAGTAAATGAAAATAGATGCTAAACAAGTCGAACATGAAATAAATTCAATAAAACAATGACTGGTGGTTGAATACCATGTCAAAATAAGCACTAATCCAGATTTTAAATCAGTTTTTGTCAAATTTCTTTGTATATTTAGTTTTTAAATGGACCAAACACCAGTGTAAATGCAGCATTAGCATTGAAAAGCTCCTAGCATTAATGTTAAGCGTACTTATGTCCACCTGTCTGCCAGTGCTAATAGTCTTCATTTAATCCACTTTAACTTGAAAGACTTACAAAATAAAGTAAATAAAATTAGACATTAAACAAGTCGAATTTAAAATAAATCATGTAACTCAACCATTAGTAGTTGCACATCATGTCATACTAAGCATTAATCCTGTTTTTTTACACTGATTTTTTGTCAAAGCAATCCTGAAAAATACAATGTTCTAGTGGGTTTTTTTTAGGTTATTATGGGAAGTGCAGAAATAGTTTTACTTCATTATAAAACTCTGCAGAAACAAATTAGACTGGTGTGGGCTGCAGTAAAAAGACTGATGTGACGGGTTATGTAATGTTCTACTGTATTGTCTGTGTCTGAAAGTATGTTGATATAAATTAACTCTAAAGATATACCACTCATCACTCTGTATTTTATGGAATTGAGTCTCTGTTGCTATACAACGAAGACACTTAGAAATGAAGTGTACGAATTAATCAGACTCTTAGATTTATGTGCAGATGAAGTACAACTTAGCGCTGAATGGAAACAATTTTGTAAGAATGTTTTTTTCAGTTGAAACCTTTTCTCTAGGAACATTTAAGCATGAATCCATGTTGTTTTCACACCCATATACGTATATATATAATTTTTTTCTTTTTTTTTCATTCACACCTCCTCTGTTCTGTAGCTGTGAAAAGACAGCTCCTTAATTTTGAGGGATAGTTCAGGCGGGTTTTAATTGTTCTATAATTAACACAACAGCATATGGGCACAGGCCTTTGTTTTCATAAATGGACTGAAAAATAGAAAATACTTTGGTTGAACACCCACATCTTCAGTGCGATTCAGTGAGCGAGTGTAACTCAAAAGCACACATGGAAACCCAAGACATTACCATTTATTGTTTGGCTAATTAGAGGGTAGTTGGTGTGTCTGGATAAACTAAAGTAATTAGTCATAGATTTATAGTTGGACGTCTGCTGAGACAGCAGTTGGTAACATCTACTGGAGGGGATTATTGCCTTTGTACGGGAGTAAATGAATAGGAGCCTGCAATGTGGGCTAATGAAATATATAATTTCAGAGTTCTGCAGGACAGTGGGACGCAGCAAGGACAGACGGATGAGGAGAACTGTTATAAGCACCGAACATTATCCAACTTTTCATACTACCCCAGGGGCGCCGCACCAGTTACTTCAGCATTTTTGTGATTAAATGTACATGGTTTGTTCTTCAGAGGAGTCGGTGTCGAGTTGAACTTTCCTCATCATGCAGTGGTGAGCACTGTCGGCTCACAGCAAAACGGGCCTGGGTTCGATTCCAACACCAGGAACCTTTCTGTGTGGAGTCTGCATGTTCTCCCCGTGTTTGTGTGGCTTCTCTCTGGGTACTACGGCTTCCTCCCACCATCCAAACACATGCACTAGTAGGTTAATTGGTTAATCTAAATTGCCTGTAGGTGTGAGTGCTTGATTGTTCATCTATATGTCCAGGTCATTATTGAAAATGAGAATCAGTTCTCAAATAACTTACCTGGTTAAATAAATAAGAAATAAAATTTCAACGCCTTACATTAAGCTGCATTTAGTCTCATAAACTCCTATTGGTCGACTGTTTTACACTAAAAAGAAATGCTTAGACTCAACAAAAAAATATTAGCGTAGCAGTTTCCATTAGTCTTTTTGGGTTACGACAAGTTCATCTGAAGTTACATTGAACCAACAAACTATTTTACGTGATGGGAATTAGCTTTTCCTCTACAGTCAAAACTGATTTGAATTAGGCCTTAATAAGTGTTTGCCTAAAGGAATTTTTTTAAGTTGATAACTCAAAGAAAGTACATTGCTTTACTGTAGTATTTTAAAGCAATTTGATATGTTGTCTAGTTCATAACAATAATAATAGACACAGATTTTTAAGTAGTAACCTCCTTAATAATTGAGATGGTCCAATTACATTTACTTCCTTTTTTTTGGTTTATTTTTTATTTTTTTGATATTGTAATGTGGTATACGTTACTATCAGAGTTGAAACCGGTTATCATTGGGTTCTCATTGAATCATTCCAGCTCCAACGGGTGGGTGGGGGTAATGAAATAAATCAGCGGGGGGAAGGACACATTAATGATAGGGCCGCTGAGGACTTCTCCCACACAAACAGAAAAGAACAGCTCTCAGCGCTCATTTGTAATTTGCTTTTAGTGATTTGTTGTTCATTCGCGGCCGCTCTTAAAATAGGGCGCCGCGTCGACGTAAACACACTGACAGAGGACACAGTACGCTTCCTAATTATCTGTTAATTTCATAAACAACTCATAACATCAATTATCATTTAGGTTTATAAAGTACTGTATATTCGGAGCAGTCGAACCTTCTATTTCCAAGACACTTCAAAGTTATCCAGTCCAGTTTGTCATAAGGCGGACAAATGGCTAAACAGACTGTATATACAAATACATAACCTCTGTGGAAGACTTATTAAATATGCATATGGTGCAGATAAGGTATACTCTGGCTTTGCAGCAACGTGAAGCAGCTCAACGTGCCCTTGGAGAGTTGTAAAGTCTTCAGGTGTAGCTACACATTGTAAAAATCCCATGGCAGGCATTGTCTTTATCTAAAGCTGACTGAGAATATATGAGGTGACAAAATTATTCACTGCTCTTGGAGTATTTTGCAATAAAAATACAGTTTCTTATGGCGTAGGGTTTTCTCTATGCACAGAATAAATGGGCTTTTAATATTTTATTATGAAAACATATAAATAAGGAACAAATGCTTGATATGCTGGATAGGACTCCTTAGTCGACTTAGGGTTTGGAACCCTCTGAGACCGTCTGTGACCGTCTGAGGCTAAAATATCTGTTTGTCAAAATGTTGTCACACTGGGAAACTATTAATCCCGCCCATATTCTTTAACAAATCAAGTAAAATTGAGTTTCTCTGCTTTCACATTTGTCCTTTTTGCCACGTCGCAAATGTGTTCAAGCTCTAACGTTCTGCAGCATTAATTCATCTTAATTTAAGCCAATAAATAACTGTAACTGGTTCAGGAAAGGTTGGATAGAGACTAAAACTTCATTTGGAAGTCAAAAACTTTCTATAAACAACATACAGTAGTAATTTATGCAGGTTGAAACGAGCAGATGTATTTATTTCTCATTGTCTTTTCTTCAGATACAACAAGAAAATACAGGAAATATGTGCACAGCCTTAAAGGAAACACAGCTGACTTAAATGGGATGGAAAGGTTAAAGTCAGTATTTTGTGTGACCTCTGACCCCATGACAAGAAGCAGCACAAATCATCACTGTTTTGCAAAATAAGGCAAAAAACACCTGAAAAAATTAAATTTTTCCATTTCAATAAACAATTTCCAATGTGATATGTTAACATGTGCACTGAATACATTTATAGAAACATACTTTCATGTTAAACATCTCCAGGTAATGTAAAAATGTAACTTACATTTCATTTAATAACACTAATATTAACTTTGCTGACTGTGTGATCATAGTATTTAGCATTAGCTGGTCATACTAGCACTGTGGTTTGTAGAAGCTGTTTTTACCTGAAACCTGCTGTACATACTTCATATATATCAGATTGGATCTAAATACACAGACAAATGCATATGTGTGGACATTAGAACTTTAATAAACCAACAAACATGTCAGACTAAGACTTTTACACAGTGAAATACAGGTCAGATGCAACAAAAACTGCTCTATGCTGAATTCCTGCATCACAGTCGGGAGAGAAAACACGTAGGATTATTTGACAAATTTCAGTGGGAAATCTCTGTGCCTCCTGAAAGTAAATTAAATAACCTGGGGAACTGAAACGGAGCGGACCCTAAAGCCAGTGTGGACAAATGAGCAAAATGTGGACGATAATGAGTAATTTCATTAAACTGTGAGCGTGTGTGTGTGTGTGTGTGTGTGTGTGTGTGTGTATGCTGATGAAAGGAACACTGCAACACTTTGATACAACCACTCTGCTTTTCTATTTTTCATAATCTATTCTTAGCCATCTCAGGAGAGCCTTGTCTTTGTCGACTTCCACAGAAGGAAAACAAACAGAGGTAAACTGACGTGACACTTTTAAAGCCGAAGTTATAATATAGTAAATGTTCTTAATGGCACAAGTCTGCGCTGCAGCACGCCGGGGGGCTCTGGGATAAGAATGATAATGCTCCAAATTTGCCGTTATGTTAATTTTAAAATAATGTCGTAAGCATCAAATAATAACACGTCGGTTAATAGTCAGCTTCGACTGCACCGGAGTATTGGTTTCCAGAATGTTCAGATAATATAGTGATGTTCTGAGTTGATAATCCCATTACACCATTTAATATCTTCTCTATGAAATATCTCACGGAAAAGACTCGCTGGAAAGTCGCACCAAAAGAAAATGCGACGCGCCGCCGAGTGAGAACAATAGCGGTATCAGAGATTTAACTCTATTGTTCTTCCTCGCCAACTTTCATCCACTGTGTGAATTATATGGAAGCTCAAGTGCAGTGAAGATACAGCTCAACTCCACAGCGACTTGTCAAGATGAGCTCGGAATTAATGTCAGTTATGCAAGTGCTTTTTTTTTTAAAGAAGTTCAAGGAAGACGTTATGAAAACGGCGCGCTCATTTAGAAGAGCTTCAAGTTCCATGAAGAAATAGTGTTTAGAAAAAGAAAGGAAAAGGAAAAAAAAAAAAACCCAAGGTGTCTCAGTCCTCTTGACTCTAATAAAGAGACAGAGGATATTACAGGGTTGAGATTTTAATGAGATTTAAAGGTTCAATGTGTGGAGTTTGTGTTGAAGTCCGGTCATTTATTGACGTTAACAAACGGCATTTCAAGGCTACTGTCTGTTTAAGGAACCCTGCAGATGTGAAAATAGGAACAACTTATAATGAAGCTTTCAGTGTCATATGAAATATACTGTTGCCCATAAAGTTGGAATAAAGTGTGTTTTTAACCTTTTCTTGTGAAATTATTGTAACAATGAGATTTATTCTTGATAAAGTGTAACTGGAACTTAGCATATACTGTAATCATTGTGATTATTGATGTGTATAAATAGGAATAAAAAGAGGGATGTGTCTATTATTATTATTATTATTATTATTATTATTATGTTGCATTTTGAAGGCAATGCAACTTTACAGCAATTAGACAATAGTTTGTCTGTACAGTTAAGTTTTTATTTTCATCTACCATAATTTATCACTATTTGGCCATAAATAAAACAAAGTGTAATGACCTGAGGGTCCAATAGGGGCCCATCTAGATGGAATAAAGTAATTTTTACCTTTTCTTATGAGAATGTTGTGACAATGAGATTTATTCTTGATAAAGTGTGGTACTGGAACTTCATATATAATCATTGTGATTATTAATATGTATAAACAGGAATAAAAAGAGGAATGTGTTTATCATTATTATTATTATTATTATTATTATTATTATTACTATGCTGCATTTTGAGGGCAATGCATGTTTACAGTACCTAGAAAATGATTTTTTTGTACAGTGCAGTTCAATATTTATTTTTATTTCCCATAATTTATTGCTATTTGGCCATAAATAAAACTTAGTGTAATTAACTGAGGGTTCAACAGGGGAAGTGTAAACTTTTAGAGTTCAATTTGGAGTGAAAGCTCCATGCATTATACAATAATTACTCCTTTTTCAGATGTAATTTCTATAAATAAATGTAAATGTAGCTCATACTTGTCCATAAATTTAGAATAATTTTGTTTTCAGACACATTCCTCTTTTTATTCCTATTTCTACACATCAATAATCACCTTTGACCAGGTACAATGATTACATTCCGAGTCCCAGTTACACTTCATCAAGAATAAATCACATTGTCAGATACATTTCATTGGAAGATGTAAAAAAAAAGTTAATTAAAACCTTTTTTTCAACACCTCCACTGTAGACTTGGTTAATAGGTTCCACTAACAAGACTGAAATGACTGTAAAACACTAAACTTCATTGAGCACTGCATAACAGAGTCAGTTAGCTAGCAATTAGCATTAGCACCACCTCTGACCCCTCTGCTTCCTATAGTCCGGCCCCTTTTTTCCAAATATGGTCACTTCTGGTTCTATAAAGTCAACACAGTGACGAGGCTTCAAAACATGAGTTCAGAACCATCGGGTATGACCACTGTTCCTCCATCCAATAATTATCTACAGTCTACGGTCTCAGAAGAACAGCTGTAGAACATCAGTTGCACGAAAAGCAGCAGTTTTTCATCTGTTCAATAATAAAAAAAAAAAAGCGTGAATTTGTCTTGCAGATTAATGAATCTAATTATCAACTGTAAATTGTAGCTGTAATTTCTACTGTGAATCTCCAATCTCACCTCATCGCCTCATATTTCACCGGTTAAAGGCATCGACTGCAGATATTTCCCGTCTCGTCCCTTTACTGTGAAACTCACAGAAGTACTTGACATTAAGTCTGACTTTGCCAGAACAGAAAGTCTCAAATGTATTTAAGATAAGTCTCTGCTAGTTTCCCTTTGGAGTTGTCCCGTGGGGATACAGCCATAATTATCAGATTAATCTTTAATCTGCCGTGTTCTTACTGAGCTTTAAGTGAACTCTGTATGTTGTAGAGAATCATACCATACTTTACTTCCTCATGAGCCAAATGATGCGCTCGTAATATATAAAGGTTAAAGTGATGTATGTTTGTGTTTTTAACTGAAGTTTGTGTTGGAGTCTGGATATGTTTTGACTTTAGCTAATGTTAAGGCTCCTACAGACTAAGATATCAGTATTCTTATAAGTTTTTCAGCAGGCATATTATGCAACCTGGATCCAATAAACTTGGATATACAACATACACTATATGGACAAAAGTATTGGGACACATTAAATCAGGTGTTTCATTTCTAACAGGGGTCTGGAATACAAAACAATATTGACAAATGTTATAATATAGTTTTATATTGGGATAAATATCATTCTAATGTTTAGTTTGGTTTAAATTGTTATTTGTGCTTCCAAAAAGCCTCAGAGATGGTTTTTACTTAATTTTACCCATTAAACTTTAAGGAAATATTGATGTTTATACCTCAAATCAGTATGAACAGGACATCTTACGAGCTTTTTTTTTCTTTTTATGAAAATCAAGTTGTTTTTTTTCCCTATATTTAATTCACTGATCATGTAAATGTTCATAAAAGCTCAAAGTAAATTCAAAGATTATTTTATCAAAACAGAGAAAACTGAAGAAAATGACTTTTTCAATAAAATATATCATTAACTGAACATAAAAACAAGCATCTATAATAAATGTCATTTATCAAAGTATATGTGTTTTACTGGTAAACTAATGTTGGTGCTTCCACGTTCACTACAGAGCCTCTGAATTATTTAACACTTAAAGACTTACAACTGTTTTTGTGGATTTTCCCTCTACATTTAACTTTATTTATTGCCTTTTTATTTTTCAGTAATAATAATAAAGTATTTCAGGTAAATTATAATTAATTTACTGACCATGTAGATGCTTGTAAAAGCTTAGAGTAATTTCAGAATGAGAACAGTAAAAACTGAGGAAAAACTTACTTTTTCAGCAAAATCTATCATTAACTGAACATAAACCCAGTGTGTCCATCCACTGTCATTGATCCAACTCCATGG
>JAPQRQ010000006.1:1176967-1199899 GCA_037367365.1 Apogon talboti
CATACACCCCCACCCCATCCCTTCCTGGTCTATCTTCCTCTTTTGTCTCCCAGCACAAAGAACACAGAGTCCCATTAAAGCAGCTACTGGGAAAACGTATGGAACTGTTATAATCAAGGCCACTGTTCTTGGTGTGTGCAGTATTTCCAGTCGTAGTCGTGTCACGAGTGTGAAATCAACATGTAGTTGCCTTTCCGGCTCCTGCGTCATCGGGGGTTTTACATTATTGGAGCGTATACTTCGTCTTAAGCCCTTCATGCGGTTTGTGACAAGGGATGTTTATTTACACCCAGCGAGGAAACTCCTGTTCCAGCCATGGTTGAATTTGATTGGATCGTTCTGGAATGGGGGCGGGGCTTGAAGTGGCGTAGTGAAGTTGTCATGGAGGAGCAGTGCTTCTGTCTTTGCTCACAGAGGGATATCAGCACAGGAAGTACGTTGGGAGGGAGTAAACACCTGCTGTCTACCCCCGCAGCCTCTAACACACGTACAAACCACATGCGTACTAACACAGTTACCTACTCTTTGTGTGCATACGTTAGTCTTTTTCATCAGCAGTTAACACAGTATTGCACACTATTGCATTTTAACGGCACATACTGTTTACTGCAACTGCTCCACTGTACATACTGCCTCTCACATTTCTTTTCTACAAATGATGTTACATAGTCTTGATATACTTATTCTTGAGTGTTTTTATATTTTTTCTTTTTTTTATCTAGCTGAGAACTACCTCTAAGAAACATTTTGTTAAGTGCACATAATGACAATAAACATTCTTGAGTCTTGAACACACATCTGAATTTGTCCTGTTGAGACTGTAATATTTTATGTAGTAGGAAACCTAACTCAATCTCTCATATAATACAAATCATTTCACACGACTTTGAGAAAATTAGAAGCCCTGATTTCACTCAAGTGAAAGTACATGCTCTGCACTGTACACGAAGACTAAATGTAAAAAGAATGTCGATAATTCCATCAGCTGTTTCTGTTCAATACTACTGCATTCGTTCTCCTGGTCTCATACCTTTTCTCCCTGTATTGACTGTTTTGTCTTCCTACACATTTTACACTGCTACGTCTGTTATCGTAGATATGCAGTGCTCTATACACCCAGGGGATTGTCTTCTCTGTGCGTTATTGTTCCCTCTATGTAGGTTGAAATCAGTCTTCATCAACAGTCTCCCTTAAATGCATGCAAAATGAAGACAAACAGAAATCACAGATATTTGTAAAAGAAGTCAGAAGAGTAAATACTCAAGTACAGAAACCTGAAGAATCTACTTCAGTACAATAACAGGGTATTTGTACTTTGTTGATGATGGGAAAAAAAAAGTTTAAGAAAGGATCTCTATAAATAACAATAACAAGGCCTTTCCTCATTTCCTGTTTCTTTTCCTGATTTGTTTGAACTATATTTACCCAAGTAAATACTGGACTCATGTTTCACCTGGTGCTTTGTCTTCCAATCATTCATTCATTCATTCATTTTCCAAACCACTTAATCCTCAAGAGGGTCATGGGTATGCCTGAGCCTATCCCAGCTGCCAATGGGTGAAAATAGTGTTAATTTAATAGTAAAAATGTTTATATTAGTGTAATTATTTTATTGATTTATTTATTTATGTTGTTTTATTTATATATGTATTTATATATTTATTCATATTTATATGTTCTCAGCCCTTCCAACTGCACCCACTCAGGAGCTCCTACACAAATAAAATAAATACTAGTGTATGGCCAAGAATCTTCAATTAAGTGTGAAACAGTTGTAACATTTATGCAAGTAAACAAAAATAAACATGTAAAGAGTATGAAACAATAGTATGTAACAATATGGTGGAAAATATTGCATATTGCTGACATCTCCCACAGTGGAATAGTACAAAAGAGCTGACTCATGTTTATTTATATATTTCACATAAAACACAACTAACATACATTTAAACATACCTAATGAAGAATGGTATCAAGAAGGTGCTCTATGTTGTTTTCTTTGGGGTACGGTCTGATATCCCCCCAGACTTTTTGCCAGGTGTTCTAAATTTTGATCTAAACACAGCAACATTGCATTATATCCTGACCATGCCATGTTAGCTTCCCAGATGAAAATAACCACTGCAGAATATGGTCCATGGGGGGTAGTAATGACACTGACATCTGAACTTGTTTTTACACATTTTGCATAAAAAACAGCAAATTTACAAAGTACCCCAGTGTAAATAAAACATGCCAGCTCTTACACATGTAAAATATAAATCCAAGTTACCTGATTTAGCCATAGCACTCAACATTATTACTTTGGTGTTGAAACTTTGACATCAGTAAGTGAACATCTTTAGATAAGGATGAGCAAATAAGTGTGACATTTATGGAGGTAACAGAAATAGACAGATAAACAATAAGGAACAATAGGATGCATTAGGATGATAACTGAATGGGGAACAAATGACACTGACTTTGCCCACAAGGGAATCGTACAAACCGAAGGAAGTAAAGGAGGCAAAACTATATATAAAGGCAGCAGCAGAGAAGGAAAGGGCTCAAGCAGACACAGCCGAGGTCCTGAACGTCACCATCCTCTGAAAACTGATTTTTAAATATGCAAAATACATGCTACTATTTTATTTTTTTCTTATTTTTATTCACTGAGGTCGTCTCCGTTCTTCTCCTCAGGCCTGGAAGAAGCGCTGGTTTATACTTCGCAGCGGCCGCATGAGTGGTGACCCCGATGTTCTGGAGTACTACAAGAACGACCACTCGAAAAAGCCCATCCGGGTCATCGACCTGCACTGCTGCGAGCAGGTCGACGCCGGCCTGACCTTTAAGAGGAAGGAGTTCCAGGACAGCTTTGTGTTTGACATCAAGACCTCAGATCGCACCTTTTATCTGGTGGCTGAGACTGAGGAGGAGATGAACAAGTGGGTCCGCTCCATCTGTCAGCTCTGTGGGTTCAACCAGTCGGACGACAACCACGGTACCTTTGACCTTTTCCTCCATGCTTTATCACTCTCCATCTGCTTTGTGCTTTCCTCTCACCTGCGTTTACTTTGACTGTTCTCCAACTTTAGTAGTTTTTATATGGCTTTAACCCTCACATTTAGATGAAATGGGTCTTAAAATGTCATTTATGTTATGTTCTTGGAAAATGGAAGTCATTAATAATCCATCAATATTTATTTACTACAAAATGACATGTAGGTAGTTCATATATGTGCAAACCAGCAAAATACAAACACTATCTTGCCTCATTTTGCATTAATTTATATTTAACAATACAAGCTACACCTCCCTTTTGCCAGTCCACCGCTGCTGTGTCATGTGTTTTCTTGTTTTTCTCATCTTTCATAAAAATGCAGTGTAAAGTGTTCTTGGCAGTAATTTTATTTTTTTCAACTTTGCTCTTCATTCTTTGAAAGACAAAACAGTCTTATTGCCAAAAGCAGTGGTGGAATGTAACTTAGTACTTTAAAAGTCAAAGCATAAATTTAAGGCACTTTAGATGAACTTAGTACTCTACTCTGTATCTTCTAGGCAATGAATGATCTTTTTGCAGGAGTTTAGCTTGTAGTTGAGTATTTTCACAGTTTAATATCAGTACTTTTACTTCATCTCTTGAGTTCCAGCAAGACATTTTTGTCTTCTGTAGGGGACAAGAGAAAAAAAAGGTGTCCACTGCGAAATACATTCCATTAAAAGCTGTTGTCTTATGCTGTTTCCAATCAAAGACAATTATTTAATGTAAGAAATCCAAAATTTTTTACTTTCCTGAGTAAATGGAGGATTAAATTGAGAGCGATAATTCCGCCATCGTTGCCCAAATGTTTGCTTTGATTGAGGATGATGTTGATGTGAAAAGTGCTACTGTGGATCTGCAACTACAGGCTGTTATAGACCGGTTTTAACCTCATCTTGTGTCGCTTTTGGAAAAAAAAAAAAAAGGCAGTATGAATCCATTTGGACGTCACATCAGACAACACATGCTTATGATAGTGCTCTAATGCACTAATACTTGTATCCGAATCTGCCTCTTCACGGAACAATGAAAAATGCTTTCGCTTTCAAGCAAAAACCTAAAGAAACGAAACTACTGCACAGATGAGGTGATGATGTAAAAATGAAAACATCTCTAAACACCCTCTTCTCGCAAGCTGCAGTGAACAGCCTCCATCCCCTGTGTAGGTGAACTCACTGTTAGATCCTGAAATTGACCCCATACTGTACAAAATAATGTATTTTGTGAATAAGCTCCTTTCATATTCTTATTTCTCTCCATCCAGATTGTGCGTACCGGTTTGCTGTTGCCATCTGGCAGCTGGTGGACGTTAATCTTTGTGCACATGGTTGATCATCTGTAACATGCAATATGTCCAGGTGCAGGATAAAACACAAAAAAAACACATCTGCCTGGAATGTAATAATGCTCACATCACATCATGAGGAGATCCCCACGGTCTGAGTTCAGTAATTAAGAAAGCTCTCAAAACTTTAGCCAGGAGGGTGTGTCGGGCTTTGGGCGAGTAGGAGGGTTTATGTCATGACAGCTGCATTAGCGATCGCAGTTTAGTGTAAACATTGGACCGGCCTTATTTGCTCATGTATCTCTTTTTTCACTCAAATGTTTAGTTCCTGTTTCTAAGAAAGTCATCTGTTAGCACGCCTCTTTGTGCCAGCTCATTCTCTGATAAAACCATCATTCAGAACAAACCTGAGCTGAACTAACAACTGCTCCTAGTGCTGTAAAGCTGTAAACACACATTGGAATTTTTCTGCGAAATATATCAGATTATATCTTCCCCTTATTCTCAGTATTCATCAGTAATTGATTACATGCACACACATTTAATGTTAGCTAAGTATCCAGCCTGAAGTGTCATGGATATTTCGTTTATTTGCTACCCAAGGGCTTAGCTTCACCGCCGGTTCCCTGTTACGTCATCTCATCTGTCTTATGTAAAAGTGCAGAAATTAATTGGTAGAAGCAGCTTTGGATCATGAATGGGGCGTGGGGGTGAATATGATGAATACGTAGTCATATTTGGCAGCTGGAGCTCGGATGGAAACTTTAACTTTAACCCAAAATGCTGCTTTGAAATGACTGACCCACCAGCCGAGGGTCTGTTTACCCAGAAAGACCTGCTCCCTCCTCCTCCCAGTGTCAATTTCTAATCTATCGCTAAGATCACTACATTCCTAATCATCACCGTCATTTACCTGCCCGGTAAAACTAAGGTTGCGCAAAAGGCTTTTCCAAGGAATATACTGTTGACATTATTTTCCAATCCGTCCTGCTCTTCTTCCAAAGTACTCCTGCCTATTGCTCATCGGTGTCAGGTTGCTGTCTTTTTTCAGTTCGATGCATCACCATAGATCTAGTGTACCATTCCCGGTGCTTTACAGGAGTCAGACAGCACCTAATGACGGACTTTATATTGTACGATTACACAAAAATACGGTTTAATGATCAGTTTGCCGATCATAGTTATTATTCTCATTAGTGGTAATGACTGGCTGATGCTGTTTGTTTAGAGAGCAGGGTGGTGAGGGCTGATACATACTGTTGTGTGTCTGTCATCTGCATCCGCTAAAGTAAAAATACAACAGAAAAATGGTACTAGACGCTTCACTGGGTCAAAAACACTAAATGGAGATGTGTATAAAGAGTGCAGGGACCGGTTTAAAACTGATAAACAGTGCCTCGGACTTGTTTCTGGATGTTGTGTTTTTTTTTCTTTATTTACTTTCTGAGCTTTTTTTTTTTTTTTTTTAGAAATTGATCTTTTTTCTTTTACTTTTTCAAAGAACAGTCATTTAACAGTATTAGATCTACATTGACTAATCCTACACTGCATGCTCATATGTTTGCATTCATTTTGTGATTACTTCCCTCTGTGGTCATTGCTAATTGTTTCTAAATAACAATTACATGATTAGTTACAAACAGCTTAATTGCTTGGCTGATCACGAATCATTATTAGTCAAGTCAAATATATATTTTAAATCCATATTTTCATGCTCAGTTTAGTCGTGAATTAGCTTAAAGCTGCAGACCCTTAAGTGGTCTGAGGGGAACTACCCTTTGCCTGTGTTTTCAGGCTGTACAATGTGATGTAGATTCTGGAAAATCACATGTGTTTTAAAGGGGGTGAAGGGAGGGTTAAAGGCATGATTGGCAGCTGTAATCACTAATCAGATTCTGTCAGAAGTGATCTGGCTGTGACTCTACAGGGAAGGCTTGATAAAACTAACTTCACTTCCATAACAGCATGAAACATTATCTTTGCATTGAGTCTTTTGATTTGGACTGCAGAGGGACGGTATGTATTTACAATTAGTATTAGTTTCCACCACAGTCTAATTATTCTCTCCATTTAATCATTTTGTTGTTTGGTCTTTAGAATATCAGTCCGCTTTTCCCAAAGTGCTGTCATGACATTGTCCAGAAGTTTGGTCCAGAAGTAGACATGGCACAGTTAAAATACGTTCTCCACATCATAATTATTTGAAATAATTGTGATTATTTTACACAATTTTACACAACAAGAGAAACTGAAAGAAATAACATGCACAGCCTGGCCAAAAAAAACTCTGCAAATGGTTTTAACTCAGCAAATACTTCAGATCCTTCCATTGGATTAATATGTGTCAGTTCTTTAACCCTTTAATTGATGCAGGGAGGAGCTTCTCATTTCATAAACAACTATCAGTTTAATAAAGAGCATAAAGACTGGACTGTGTGTCAATGGAAAAAGTTCATGTGGTCTGATGAGTCTAGATTGATCCAGAAGAGGCAGATGAAGTGATTACCCATCATGCCTAGTGCCTACAGTACAAGCCTGTGGGGGCAGTGTCATGATCTGGGGTTGATTCAGTTCATCAGGTCTGGGTTCTGATGGAATACGCTTTTCAAAACAATGCAACGGCAAATGCACGCCATAATGAAAAGTGAACGTGTTACAACGAAATGTTACAGTGTGGGAGTTTTTTATTAGCACATCATTTTCCACAGCATTCAATGACATCATCTTGTTGCGCCACATTCCTCTTTTACTATAAATGGAATGGAGAACCAGCGCCGTGGGATTTTATTTTGAATGTGTAACTTTGTCCAATGTGTTAGCGATGAGGTTTCTATATTCAGTTGTGTCATATCTGCCATGTTTGGTTTTTGTGTCTCTTTTATATAAGGTGCATATGTAGGATCAAACTAGAAGACAATAATCACTATAATATGGATGACAATCAATCATCAATTCATTTTAATATTGTGACCTACAACCCAAGATATTAAATCAACCGTCATAAAGAAGGAAAGAAACCAGATAATTGTCAAATTCAGGCTTTTTTTTACCCGACTAATAAATTAATTAGCGATTACTTTCACCCTTGACATCAAATCGATTAATGTTTGCAGATCTAAATTGTGCTGAACAGTTGCAAAAAGGCCAGTGAATCATAATTTCAAGGACTGATTAACCACACAGCCCTTACGACACACACCCTTAATGCTGCGTGCGTGTCAGAATTGCCAAAGCACAGCACAGTTTCGAGGAAAAGCAGAGAAAGCTTCCTTTTCAGCGCCGTCACATGACAACAAATTCCATTTTTGATAACAGTCTTGACGTAGAAATTCTCAGCACATTTGACATTTTTGATTTTCGGCCAATCAGATTTGCAGAAACTTCCCGTCGATGTGCACACGTGTGCGACTGTTAGAAAAAACATTAAAAAAAAATAAGTGCACATAAGAGTAGTGAGGACTTGAACCGAGCTGATGCCTTCTCACCTGTATCAGTGTTACTCTCACATCTCTCACCCTGTTCTTCGAGTCTGTGAACGCACCACGCTCTTATCTTGTACTTGGTATGTTTTGTGATCATAGTTTGGTGATGTGGATTAGATATACACAAGTAGTAATTGGAGCTAACAGAGGATAGCTGTGCACACATATCTTTTAGCAGAAAAGATATTTTTGCTAGTTTTCCTCCTGGCAGACAGCTGGAGATGTGAGTCAGTGTGTCACCTAACCGACTGGGAATTCCCTCTCTGAGAAAAACAAACCGAGTTGGAAAAACAATTACTGAGACGTTAGTTCCTCTTCTGAAAGTTATCAGTGTTTCTCGGCTGCTTTGCACACAGTCACACAAAGAAAGCACATATATCAAGTTATGCAAATTCCTACCAAAGGAAAGACTCAGGACACAGATTTCGCAGCCTTCACACAAGCACACTGTCATATTTTGTTGTTTGAAATTAAGCAGCGGAGCCGGTGATAAGTCCAGAAATACAGTGGGAAAAACGGCTTTGTCACGAAAGACAGTATAAAGTCTTAAGTGGTGTCAAAGTGCTTGTGTTTGGAGTCCTCGACGATGTATTTTGCAGCAGCTTTTTTATCTGCAGCTTGATCTAAACTTACCTTTTGTCAGTGAGCGTTGGCCGACGCTGCCTCCTGGGACTGTGAGGGAGGTTGGCCAAGGGCAGCACATGACAGCAGCTCATTGTTATACAACTCTTCAAAGCAACACACACTCCGCTTCTCTATTTAACTCCGTCTCACTTTGTGTCTGTTTCTCTATTACACTTTGTCACTCCATTACACACCGTGCCTTAGACATTGTAATAAGCACAAACACAGTCGCTCACTCACTTTGGATGCAATCCAGAACACAGTGTTCCCACTTTTATAGGGACTTTTTTCACAGGAACTCCAGGACAGAATAGTTCCTGTAAAACTGTTGTTACTGATGTCTGTTGATTTTCAGAGTAACTGGACCTTTGTTTTTGGAAGGACACCAGAAGGGGTCGCTCAGGTTTAAAGCGCTGTTACTTTGGAGAAGCATGTACACAACTCGTTTAATTACATGAAGTTTGTGTTGGGGTCTGTGTTGTGGTAGGAGCTGGTCATTTGTTGACCTTGGCTACACCTTTATTTTTACGCCGACAAGGTTACACACAGATGAGGAGCAGAAAAGAAGCACCGAAGAACTCTGGAGTTAGCATTTTTTATACAAATGCGTAAATTCACAGTATAAGTTTTTTTGTTTATGCTTATGTGAAGTTTGTGTTGAAGTCTGCATTATGCTGGGAGCTGGTAAATGAATCGGATGTTAGCTAACTAGTAAATTCAAGCGAGTGGCTAGGCTGCTCATTTTTTGTCGTTAGCTAACTCTATTTCTAAGCTAGCAATTTGAAAAGCTTTGATAAATAGAAAATTGACTTGCTGGGTAAGAAACTTTCAAAGTTCAGGTTTAACATCTGCTATTTGAATCTGTTTTGTGCCGAGAGCTGCTCATGTATTGCTGTTAGCTAAATCAATTTCTAAGCAAACAATTGCGTTGGCTGCCTTCCATTGTAGCAGCCTATGTTTTAATTTACTGTATATGCAGATGACTAAAGTCAATTTTCCCCCCCAAAATCATTATATTAGTGTTGCAGTGGTTGTTAGTTGAACGTTACTGAAGTAGTGACTTAATTTCTCTGTCGGTGGCTAGTATCACTGTAGAGGACCAGATGAGACACTCATGAATGTAATGTTTCTTTAATTAAAAACTGAGCAGTCATCTGCATAGAAATCACTCTAAAGGCTGCTTACATTGAAGGATATTTAGCTTAGAAATGCAGTTAGCTAAAAGCAACAAATGAGGAACTCTCAGCACAGATTCCAACACAAAATTCATTAAACCACACAAATACGAACCAATAGAACATCCTGAACCTGAACTTTATCAGACATTTAAGAGGCACAAAACTTATTACACAGCAAGTCAATTTTCTATTCTGTCAAAAAAGTAACCAGGCTGAAATTTTATCCTTTAAGATAGCAGGCTATAAGTTAAGATATCCTTTATTGTCTCCTCAGTGAAATATGGCCTCTGCACTAGCGCCACATACATACATTTATGCACCAGCATAAACACAACAACATAAATACAGTACGATGCAACCAGGCGGTACAGTGCTACATCAGTGTCACAATAATAAATGCATGCACCAACAGCAGAGAAATAAAGGGAGATGTAAGATATTGCACATTCCTAGTGAGGCGGAATATATAAATACATAAAAAGTGCGAAATAAAAAACCCTACGAGACTAAGGCTCAAGCTGATTGTTTGTTTGAGTCGGGGAAAAGGGAAGTGAAACTAAACCAGGTGTTTTTGCGGTGCTGGCTCTGTAACATCTATGGCTATAGTTATATTCCTTCACTTTTTTTTTTGACATAAAATAGGAGTAGTGAGTAACTTAGAGGGAAAAGGGTAAGCATCATCTGGTCTTTTTACCACCACAGAATCTTTCATTAAAGTGAAATTATGTAACAAAGTAAAGAACCATAAACCTGTATTTATTTGTGATTACATGACAAATATGGAGAAGTAGCAGGATAAATGGACACACATTTGGAGTGAAAGTAATGATTTTTCATCATGCGTAATATGTACTACTTAATTTTAAGTACTACTAACTGCCTATAATACAGTCAATGTAACTTGTTCCTATAAGACTGATGTTAAGTATCTGAAATGAACATTTTCCATTTCCTTATCGACATGAAAATTCAATTATGTACAAACCTATTTCACTGAGTTGCAGTAGAAAAGTCTCAAAATCTGGTCAAATGAAAGCGAACCATCTCTTAAAGTTTTATTATGTAATATTTAGTAACCTCTAGTGATGAAACTGCAGATTATAACCTAGGAAAAACCTCTTGCCTTACCTTCGACTTCTAACCAGGTAGAGCCAGTGTTTGTTTTGAAGATAACCTGCTCTGTATATAGTACTGTGCAGAAGTTTTGTTCCACTTAAGCTTTGTTGTTTTTTAGGGTTGAAATGAGCATACATATTTATATCTCATTCTCTTTTCTTCACATAAAACAAGAAAATACACAAAATATGTGCACAGCCTTAAAAGACACGCAAAAAAGTTAACAAAATTTCTTTTAAAGATTAAAGTTACTATTTATTGTGACCTCTGACCCCATGATAAGAAGCAACGCAAACAATTATAAACATCTGACATGTGTCGAATGAAACCTGGTAAAACATCAGCAAATTAATGCCATAAATCTCATATTGTCTGAACAAAAGAGTTAAAGACATGTTAAATGCAAACGGAGGTAGTACTAAATACTATCACTGTAGTTTATAGAAGCTGTTTTTCCTGCTGTACATACTTCACATATGTCAGATTGGATCTAAATACAGAGACAAGTGCATATGTGTGGACATGAGAACTTAAATAAACCAACAAACCAAATGTAAGACCAGGACTTTTACACAGAACCGTTTATTCACAGAGAATGGTGTCATTCTAAGATAGGGATAAGACAATAATTATCTTTTTACTCTAATGAATTATTACAGAATATTACATTTATGCTAACAGATTCCCTCTAAACCCTAAGTACTCCACCTTTAATACAAGACTCAGGCTGAGAATACATCTCATGGTAAATTTATGTTCACGTATGCTGTTAGACCCTATACACACGCATAAACAAACACGGTTGTGGCCTTTGCTTCTGCTTCTCGCTCCCTTTGTACATGCATGTCTGCATTTTCCCCTCCCAAAGTGCCCTTCATCTGCATTGATTTTTGTTGAAATAATGAGACTCTGTGGCACTGGAAGGTCAGATTTCTGCTGCCACAGAGCTATCTGAGGACCGCTCTCTGTATCTGCCACTGCCTCGCCACTCGCATCTAAAAATGCTCCTTGTCCACCCAAAATGCAGAATGTCAGTGTCGAAGAATGTGTGAATCACGTTAAGGTGGAGGCAGCTCCTATTGCTTCACACGCAGACGTGGACGTAGCAGGTTAGATGTGTTGTTTTGGCAGTGTGTTGATGGGTGTTAGCGCTGTTGTTATCAGATACTGACGGCTGGGCGTGTGTCGTGTGTCTGCACCAAGGGAGACCCACCCCCGAGCACAATTAAATGAATGGAACATCATCTGGTCAATCATGGGCTTTGTTCTGCTCTCTCTGGCTGTTTCAACTCAAACGAGGATAAAGGGATGAGGCTTTCAGCTGTCAGCGTGCCTCTTCTCTTGCCTTTTTGTTCCGTCTTAGGCTCGTGTTGTTCTGCTCCTCTTTATTTCCCAGCCTGTCCCGTGGAAAACAATGAAAAAGGTTAGTTTTAACCGCTTGTCCGTAGGATTGGGAGAAATGGAAAAAAAAAAGAGCATATCAGCGTTTCCAACTGCAGTCTCAGCAGGATTTCACCAAAACAGACTCAGAAGAGATTAGATTTATTCAAACAAAATCTTTTACAGAAGGTTCGTGTTGAGCCAGATTAGTGATTTGTTGACTACAGCTTTGTGATACGTCTTCTTTATATGTTTTTGGAGCTGTGAAATTACTCAGCTTCGTAATCATCACTTTGCCCCAGTTTCCAAAATCATCTGAATGTTGCTGTTCAGGAAAGAACGTCATGTGCTCACAGTTTCCCCATTTGCAGTACATGTCCATCCATAAATCTGGACTCGTGTAAAGTCTAGGCTTTCCCACTATTAACCATAGAGGAACCTAGTGGTGTGGTAGTAGAACTGTGGCCTTGTAGTTGTGGCTGTAAAAAGATAAGGTAGAACTTTATTGTCTTTGTGTAGAAACAATAGAATAATGTTCAGCAAAAGTGTAAAAATGCAAAAAGGATAATTAAAAGTACACTAACAATAAAACACAGTGTTATGAAACTAATAAAGTGCATCTAAATCTCTTACAACAGAGAAGAAATGTCACTAAGTATGAAAAAAAAGACTTAATCAGTTGCATAATGCTACAAATCAAAGCTGAATGAAAGAAAATATAAAACAAGAATATATGGATACAATATACTGTATATACATGTATATACGGTACTGTGGAAAAGTCCTAGCCCAATAGTAGGTTTGTTGGTTTAGTAAAGTTCTAATGTCCACACATATGCATTTGTCTCTATATTTAGATCCAATCTGATATATATGAAGTATGTACAGCAGGAAGAACAAATGTTTCAGGGAAAAATCTACTTCTAGTTTGAACAAACATAAGCAAAATGATTCACAAATTGAAAAAGCTTGAACAAAAATAATCAATGAAATGAGAAAAAACGAATAAAATAATCAACAAAAAACAAAAGTGAACAAAATAAACAAAATGAGCAAAAATGACCAAAATATCAACAAAAACAACAAAATTAATGAACAAATTTAACAAAAATGAATAAAATAATCAAGAAAATTAAACAAAATCAACAAAAGCCCTAGTCCAACATGGGTTTGTTGGTTTAGTAACATATGCATTTGTTAGTCTCTGTATTTAGATCCAGTCTCATATATATGAAGTTGTACAGCAGGAAAAACAATACTTGAACCCTTTTGTTTAGGCTTTCATTTTCTGATGGTTTATTTATATTTACATGTATATATAATCCTCACCTATACGTTGCTAACATTACAATTCCTGTAAAATTCAAACAAAAGTTGTTTTTTTTTTTTTTTTGCATCAATACACAATAAAGATAACTTGAATAAGGAACACTGACTTTTTGTAGCTTTTGCTTGTGTGTGCAGGTCAGAGCTGTTTGCACTAAGGTTTAGTCCTGCCTATAACAAACACATGTACATATGGATGTGTGTTCTGGACAAGCACGGCAGAAGAAACTACAACACCAAAATAGAAGACCAGGAAAAAAAAATCTTCTGTGTGGAATTGGCAATAACACTTCATCCACATCACATGCAAAGCGGCCGCTGTTTATAGTGCGGTTGAACTGCAAACTGAGTGTAACGCAGTGAGTTGTGTTTGCTGTTTTGCATAAAGTATGCCGATTACTGCATGTCTGTATATCTGCAGTATTTACTAACCTGAGTCTATACTTTCACAGTGCACTGAAGATATTTCACAGCCCCCCCGTTTAAGTCGGCTCTAAAATAAATGCATAAATCTTTGAGCTGCTGTATTGTAGAGCATAGTGGAGCTGATCTGAGATGATTTTTAACCTTAGATAAAATGATGAGATAATGATGCATCCCAATTATTATCACTGTTGCATGATACACTGCCTGGCCACCTGGATTTAACCAAGCAAATAGGTACGAGGCTCCTATTGGATAATTACTGCATGGGTAATTATCCTTCAGCTGGTGGCAAGATATTTAACCCCAACTGATGCAATGAGTAGCTTCTCATTTATTAAACAACTATGTCTAAAGACACTTCCCATGGTCGTGGAAAAGATGTTGGTCTGTTTGAGACGGGTCTAATCATTGACATGCATCAAGCAGAGAAAACGTCTATGGAAATTACAGAAATGACTAAAATTGGGTTAAGAACTGTCCAACGCATTATTAAAAACTGGAAGGATAGTGTGGAACCATCGGCTCAGAGGAAGAAATGTGGTCGAAAAAAATCCTGATTGATTACTTAAAGGTTCGGTGAAATCAAACGTTTGATGTGTAATAGTGAAAGTAAGAGCATCTCCACAGGCGCAATGCAACTCAAGGGATTGGGACTGAACAGCTGTGTCGCCTTAAGAAAACCACTAATCAGCGAGGCTAACCAGAACAGTTTCCTCAATTTCCGGAGGGCTCTGCCCAAGGGATCGATAAAGTTCTATTTAATCTAAGTTCTATCTAAAAAAAGGTTTCAGTTTGCTAGGGAGCATAAAGATTGGACTCTGGAGCAATGGAAGAAGGTCATGTGGTCCGATGAGTCCAGACTGACCCTGTTCCAGAGTGATGGGCGCATCAGGGTGAGAAGAGAGGCAGATGAAGTGATTACCCATCATGCCTAGTGCCTACAGTACAAGCCTGTGGGGGCAGTGCTATGATCTGGGGTTGGTGCAGTTGGTCAGGTCTAGGTTCAGTATTATGTGTCCAAAGAATGAGGTCAGCTGAACCTGAATGTACTGAAAGACCAGGTTCTAACTGTGGATTGTTCCCTGATGGTAGGGGCATACTGCAAGATGACAATGCCAGGACTCAAAGAGTGGGTCAGGGAACATGAGAGGCATCACTTTCACACATGGATTGGCCACCACAGGTTTTTTTTTTTTTTTTTTAAGTTTTTTTTCATAAGGGAGTAGAAATAACCACAAAAATGTAAGTAAAAGGAAACATAAGTATTGTTATTTTAAATATTGTCAGCCAAGAGTTTTAACAATCGATGAATCCCCAACAGTACTCTTTATTTAACTAAAACTATATCCCCTTTATGACTGAACAAACACTTAATATATTACAAGAAGCATTTTGAGTTTTTGAGGCGGAAAGGAATAATCTTGATTTTGTGATCTAAGCAGTTTTCATGATAATAAATGTAATATATTTCCCTACTCGTGCATTTAATCAGTAGGATAGTTCTGAATGTTCTACCTCTACAGTCCTGACATATAGCACAGTTTACTGTTTATTTGTTGTGTTCTTACCATAAAAAACTGTTTTAAAATCAGAAATACCTGCCTGGCTTCTTCAACTTTTTACTCAGATCCAAAAATCTAATAAAGATTCAGGATTCATTGTGATAATTTGACATTTCGGAGCCTTTATCCAGTGTGGTTTGAATGCAACTGAAGTATAAATTGCATAAATAATCACATAGCTCACACACCGTTAGTGTTTTTCTCTTGTGGTTTTGTCTGCACAGAGCGACAACACTCCAGCTTCACTTCCAAAACTGTTAACTTTTGCTTTGGCGTTCACCCGCTGTTGCTCCAGCGTTCCCCCACCCGTCGACTTACAGGAATGAGGTCAGAGCATCGAAAAGCGGCTCCTGTCGGAGACTTGAGCCAAACTCTGTAATTCACCGGCCCCACCCCGACAAGCCTCAGCCTTTTAGGTGATTGATCAGTCCGGTGTTTGGAGGCAAATTGATGTTGCAGTGCGGTGGAAGGGGGCGGAGCTTCCTCACATGATGCCGTGGAGCATCCAGGCTCAGAGGGGTAATGTGATCAGGGAACGCTCCAGTGTCTCTGCTCTGTCTGATACACGGCTGGAGAATCAAACAGCCATGTCACTCTGTTCACTTCAGACCGAGGATGCTGGGTATTTTTTTTTTTTTTTTTATATCTTTACAGTGGCAGTAACTCTCTAAGCCTAACCCACCTCTGCAGCAGCGGGCTTCTACTGTATTTAGTTGTGTCATGCATTGGTCCCAACCCCCAACATATCAGACATGCAAATGGCTCTTTCTGCGGTTCCTCCTGGGACACAACATGGCTTTTAAGAGGCCGTGCTTCTCAAATGCATGCATCCATCATACATACAACAAATAATGCATCTATGGCAGGAGCGTGAGGCTTGACGTTTTCATTTTGCTGCAGTTTTCCTGTGGACAGTATGGATGCACGGATTGCACAGTTTTGCAAAGATACACAGCTGATTTTTGATGACAATGACCATTTTGACCAATAGTTGATGTGATTTTGTCCTTGTTTGTATTTAACCCCCTTTTGTCCAAGGAACAAATTCATTATATTCTCCTTAGACCAAGCAATGCATGTTTGTCCTCTGCAGTGGACAAGAGTTTCACAGCTTTACGTAAAAAACAAAAACACTGTCCACTGTAAAGGACATTCCATATAAATAAGTAAATTAATAATGTAACTAAAAAACTGTTGCATTATGCTGTTTCCAATCAAGATAATTATGTGATGTAAGGAAGCTAAAACCTTTACTTCCTGGGTCTCAGTAGCTGTTCATCATATTATCTTTGAATGAGCACACAGTCTGTCATACACATAATGAGAAAAATTTGAATACAACCCAACAGATAAACATCAGTCTCTACCATCTCTGACATTACATCTCATATGTCGGCACAGATTTTGGCCGTTAGCGTCAGTCATATCAACACTGATCATGGCTGATATCTGTAAAACCCAGGCACTAAAAATACTGAATTAATAAACAAGAAATGACCAATTTCTTGTGAAATGTGGAAAAAAATCAAGCAAAAATGAAAACATGAAAACAGTGCAGTATATTCATAATTAAATTAACCACAGTCATCTTTTTTTCATATTTTCACATTTACATATGTATAAATGTTGCACAAATTAAGAAGAAACTATATGTACTATGATCAAACACCTTTTATCTATTCTGCACAAGTGTTCTTTTTATATTTATTTATTATGATTTATATATCTATTCATCAATTGAATTTATAGGAAATGTACTATATGGTGATATATATTACTAATTGTATCTAGGGCTGAAACAACTGATTATTTTCATTGTAACTAATCCTTCGGTCTCTGAAATTTTAGAAAATTATGAAAAAAAATTTACGTTGATATTATCCTCAAATGTCTTTTTTTAGTCATATCTTAAAGATAATGATAATAATAATAATAATAATAATAATAATAATAATAATAAAGTTTATTTATATAGCACTTTAAGCAGAAAGATTTCACAAAGAAGTAAAACATAAGTAGTAAAAAAACACACAGCTACATACACATACACAGGCATAAAAATATAAAACTAAATGGTCATAAAACCCACCCTTAACTAAAAGCCTGTTTTAGGTCTTCAGTTGCTTTTGTAGATATTTAGTTTACTATGACATAAAGGTGGTAAAAAACAGATTTTTTTGTACATTTAATAAGATATAACTAGAAAATTGTAGCCTTTTTTCCTTGAAGAATTGCTGAAAAAGTTTACTAATTATTAGAATAGTTGCCAATAATTGATAAGTAATTGATAAATCATTGCAGCTCTACCTGTATCCGCTTGGTTTCTATTTGGATAAGGGAAGAAAATGGTATAAATCTGAAGGCTTTTAGCTGATTTTCTCCCTGAGATCGGACTTAAATCCACTGAGCAGGTTGAGGTCTTTCTCAAGGACACTGTGACAGGACCCAGAGATGGTCTGACCTTTGTGTCCCCAGGGGCCCTCAGCCATTACGGGGCCACCCTGTAGTGCTTTGACATATCTGTGACACCCGTTGTGGCTGTCTCTACTCAGAGGTGATCTTTTTTTTTTTTTTTGAAGGTGCAATTTCATATGAAACCATTAAGGAAATTGCATTTTTCTGGCCGTGCAGTATGTCTGACGTTTTTTTTCTCTTCTGGAATATTAAAGTGATGATTGTAATCCTGATGCAAATGTTCATCTGTTGAACACTGATAATTGTTCCTTCATGTCCCCACCCGTTTAATTCAATAGGTTGATGGTATTTTCTATTTTTAATCTCATCTCAGATTAGATTATCATATGTCCTAGTCTAATTCTGGGCGGACTGAGAGGAAATGAGCACCCTACAAAGACGTTCTTGTCCTCGGTGACCCAGCAGGGTTCTAATTTTGGCCTCCTGAGACCAGCAGCCGGCTTCTATTAGATTATGGCCACAGAACAGATGAGACAGTAGGTGATGTATTATGGAGCATAATTGGAAAATTGCTGGTGAACTTAGAAGTTCTTTGACCCAGAATAGACAACTGAAGGGGTCTTTTAATGGATCGCTCTTGATTCTCTGATGTTTGTTTCAAGCTCAGGAATGTCATGGGAAGAACTCGGCCCTCGTTTGATGTTAAGGTTAAAGTCTGGTTCAGACATTTTCATTAGGTTTCATGTTTGTTTACTCTCTGTTTTTGATTTCGTTTCAGGTTTACTTCATTTGTACGATTGCATAAGTAGTTTTTTGTTGGAGAATTGGCAAATTTATATTATGTTTTATTTAGCTGTAATGGTTTTGTTGAAGTTTTTCAGGTAAAATGAGGACAACCTTGATTTACACTGTTCGAGGTGAAAAAAATGCAAGAAAACCTGGCATTGAATATGATTTAGTTCATTTAATTCAGTTGTCATTTTAAAATGAAAAAATGAAATGAAAATTATTTAATTGCTATTTTTATCTGTTTTCAATACGTAAGATTTGCATGTGAAGTTTATGTGAAGTTTGTGAGTTTTTGAGAAGTTTTTGAGTCCATATTTAGCTAAAATATGATTTATTCCATTCATGTATGAGAGCATGGCAAAATGTTTTTTGGAGATCCTTTCTGTTACAACAGGATTCTTATTTTGTATGTATTAAATACACATTTTTCTTGAGTAAAGGTTTTCAGACGTGGAGCTAATGAAATATAAGGTATATGGTATACTTTATAGTACTAACAATAAAATAAAGAAAAGTACCATTATAAAAAGTAGTCATTGAATAAAGAAATAATTAAATAAAGGCTTTAGATGTTTTCTCAAAAGCCCTTGATTAATAATTTTTGTAAAACTACCACTAGCTTACTAGCCAAGATTAGCAACTGTTCGCTCACTAGCTAATGTTAGCTGATTACTGTTTGGGAGAAAACACCCATAAATGTGTTTGATAAAATAGATATTACTGTAGCTACTGAAACAAAACATTAAACATTTCTGGTCATTCATTCATAAGACTGACAAGAAGTAGTATTGTGGAACATACACACAGAACAAATCATGTTTTCAGTCTGTCAGCATCAGGCTGTTAGCTGACTTGCTAGCAAATTTCCAAGCTAATGGTGGCAAGTATTGCACCTTGTTGGTACAGCAAAGGAGCAGAAGGAAGGCATTAAAGATGAGTGAGCTTAGGTGATTTTTGTGGGGAAACTAACTGAAGTCCTCAACATAGAAACTGTTGTCGAGGAGACTGTTATCATGGACGTATGCAAATGAGACAGCCGGTAACTTAGAAATGGAGTTAGCTAATGTCAACAAACGACCCACTCACAACAGAAAACAGACTGCAACACAAACATCACACCACATGAGCTTGTATGAGTGTTAGACATTAAATGTATTTCTGTAATGACTATAGTTGTGCTTCATTTTACCAGTGTCTCCCAGTTTTATTATTATTCTTTGTAAAACCAATTCATTTCTCACCTTCACTCTACATTAGACAGTGGAAAGAATGTTACTAGACACAGCCACGGGAAAGTGTTTCCAGTGTTTTTATTTTCTGCTTTTTTTTTCTATTTCTGTATTGTGGTTGACTTGATGGAATTGCTTCCCAGTGGAAACATACATCATCAGACCCATTAGTGTCAGTGATGAACCATGTAGGCTATTCCATCAGCAGACCGGACCGGTCATCTTTCATCTCACTCTGATTGTGACAGTCACGTGCTGCCATTGATCACAAATAATGCAGGACACACAGATGACACAAACAAAGGACATTTTACTGTATGTTTTTAGTTTTGTTGTCTCCTTATGCATTGAAGTCGTCACGTGTTTTTACATGCAGCTCTCCACTCTAGTTCGGGGTGGGGGGTGGGGGGGTGGCCACTGTCTTTGTACAACAAATCAATATATCTACCCATGTTAGTCGGCCGAGTACTCACCGCAGTGGATGAAAGCTTTTACAAAGCTTTTTGCGGAGAAAGGAGATGATGCCTAATCATCCTAGGGAGGGTGAGGATGCTCAGAACAATGGTGTAATTGAGGATCACTGGGGGGAGTCCCTGTGTACGTGGCCCTGGGACTGGGTATCTCACTGATGTCCACTGGCCTGGAGACCCCACAGCCCTGCAGAGGCCCTTTTTCCCTTCGGGCATGGACGTGACCTCATTCAGCTAACCGGACTTCATAGTAGCCCCCACACTCACACACACACACACACACACACACACACACACACCAGTCAACCACACACACGCTCACTCACCACATTTGTGCGTCTCCTGTTTATCACAGTGGTTGTGGTTCCTGTGTATAGTCGGACCAGTCACAAGAGTCACAAGACGTCGCTGTGTTCTTAATGGGCAGTTTGACCCATAGCTCAGAGCTTAGCAAAGGTTACGGGTCGACTGATTTCAGAGTCAATACCAATGCGCATGATTAGTAATAAAACCCAATGATCAATATTATGAACTGATGTAAAGTGCATTTGCAGTAAAAATTAAAATCTTGGAATAATAGTGTAGGCAAAAAGCGAAGTAAAAATAAAAAAACTGACACAATGGAAGATTGATTAACAGCTTCCTCAGTTTTTTGAGCTACTGTTTATTGAATAAAACATCTTTTTATTTGTGGCACGTTGCACTCACACACACAAATGTTTTCTTTACAGTGTGAGTTGAAAACAGCAACATTAAAACAGGTACATATACCTTAATTCTCCTGTCGGTCCAGAGGTCTGGAGTTTGTCCCCAAGCGCCGTCAATGGGAGCTCACTGCTCCAAATGTGTGCTATTGCTAATGCTAATTGCTAATGCTAAGTACTGTGTGTGTATTGTGGGTAAATTGCAGAGACTGAATTTCTCTTTACGGACAATAAAGCGACTGAACCTTTTAAGTTAGCAGTTAGCATCAGTTCACCCTGCATTTCTTGTACTTCCACTGATTCATTCTTTCATTCAGGTTTGGTCATTTCTGGGTCCAAAGAGCCAAGATGCTGATGACCAAAACATAAACTCATGGCTCTGAAACAGTAACCCAGAAGCCAGTGGGACATGTCATAATGACTCTGTTCACTTATGTATACACCATGGTTCACACTAATGCAGATGACTTTCATTTTATAGAATATCTCCATACACATTAAAAAAAAAAACAACATGCACAAAGATGGATGCCTATTGATGAGGCCGAACAGTCTATTAAATTATATATATATAAGATAATATAAGTCTCTTTTTAGAATTGTGGTCATACATGATAAAAGTGCCATTATTACTGTTATTTTCCACTATTTTTTTTAAAATGTAGGTTAAATGATTGATCAGTTAGTGAAAAATAGACCATATATTAATCACAACATTTTATAAATATGTATGTATTTATTTAGTTCCTATGGTCTCATGTAAATGTGCTCATGTGAACCCATACTGTCAAACACAGACTGGCTCCAGTAGAAGATGACTGCTGGAATTGTTTTCCTCTGTCCCATCCGTTAGTGTTGCACACAGCACCATGGGTCGATGGATCAGTGGGCCGCCCACTCTCCACTCCTACAGCTCACTGTGTGCCTCCTCATCCTGGCCCTCTGCCCAGTTTATTTGCAGCATCCCTATCTCAGATTTGTCTTTTCTTTGTAGTCTTTCAATGCAGATAACAAAGCTGTAAGGCCATGTTGTTCGCACAGTCCCGCTGTGCAAAACAATGGTCGGCTCAATAAAATCAAACAAAGCACACTGACCCTGGTCAAAAAGGATTTCTTGGATCATGTGCTGTTGAACCCCTTGCACCGTGCAGCCCAAAAAAAGCAAAGGGATACTGTTTTCTCTCCTCCCCTGAGACATATCCCTCTTCTCTATTGATTAGAAAGCAAACTGAAAGCAACTGAATACAAGACTCTGAGCAAGGCAAGGTCGTGTAAAGGTTTAAAATCCTCAGATGAACTACTCATTTCCATTTGACTTGAAGGATTGAGACTACAACAGGAGAACAGTTAAATGCTTTTGGCTCATGGTTCCTTCTGTAGTAAAAATTAAGATGAAGCGGAACAGCACGTCCTGTCTGCACAAAACGGATTCTGAGACCGAGCCAGGAATGAGTTTTACAAAATAAATAAAGAGTCTCGCTTAAGTCCAATAATCAATAACTTGAGCTCGTCTTGTCTTGCAGATGGCAGGTTGCACCATATGCCACGTTCTGTCGGAGCAGATGCCTCGGGGCCCCTGGCTCCTCTGACTGGAGATCGCAAGTCGTCCGTCCCCATCCACTCCAGCCAGCCGGTGCTGTTCACCTTTGATGTGCCTGTTCGCCATACGCACCACGGCTCCCTGTCCAACAGCGCGCCCCAGGACTACCTCCTCCTCCACCAGTGTATGAGCAGGAAGACAGAGAGTGCACGGTAAAGGTCACAACCCTCAGGCGTCCTGTGTTAGTTTCCTGTTATCTTTTAATGCAGGTCAACTTACAGGTTTATAGCGTTTCCTCAGCGAAGAAGTCCCTGAGGGTTACAACTACTGTTATAGGCGGAAAAATATCTAACTGATCTGTTGGTTACTACATATGATCTGAGCCAT
>JAPQRQ010000006.1:1199999-1212022 GCA_037367365.1 Apogon talboti
TATGAATGTTCTACACTTCAGCAATAAATAATATGAGAGTGAATCACAGACAAAGTCACAATATGATATTATTATGATATGTTGCCCAAAAAAATGACAATGCAAGCGAGCCAAACTTTATTTATATAGCACATTTCATTCCAGGCGGAAACACAATGTGCTGCACAAAGTGGGAGTTACAATGTACAGCCAGAAAAAACCCAACGCAGTCAAGAAAAACACATAAATCAAACAAGTGAACTAAAGAAACAAAAGAGTAAAAATATCATATGAATGAAGATCATTAAAACTAAGAAAATAAAATGATAAAGACAAATAGTAGAACATTAAAAGATGCAAAGATGAGAGTTAAAAATAATACAAGTCCATCTAGAATAGTAACAGTAAACCAATAGATATAGAAATATTAAAATATACAAGTCATATTAAGACAAGTAATTAAAACAAATGAAGATTTAGCAAAAAAAAGGTGATAAAACATTAGAGTTAGAATCAATAAGACACAGTACAATATGTCTCTGTTCATATTTTGTCCCACATGTAAACATTAAAGTTATTTAGGGACATTATTGCAAAAAAATCTAAATCTATGTCTAATTTTGCCACAAATCAAACAGTTGTTTAAACAATTGACTGATCACTAATGTAAATATGCCTTATATGAGTACATGTATTTAAACAGACGTGGCCATCTCGGCTCAACGCTGAACCGTTGGAGAAAAAAAAAGGAACAAGTGTTTATATGAAATGCTCTCCTGACTTTTCCATTAAGATTCAGCTCAGCTCCTGTAGCCATCATGCCTGCTTCCAAGAATCTTAAGGCTGCTTTAATAATGATGCCATTCAGCAGATAGCCGGCACAGTAGATGATCAATGAGGTTGAGGCTGCAATTCATCACTCCTATAGGTTTAGACTCGCCCAGAGTGGAACTGCCCTCTCAGCCACATGATTTGCACATAAATCTGCTGTGTTGGACCTCTGCGAAGCCCAGAGAATGAAACCTCACAATCCATCTCATCAGCTTTATGCAGATATTTCTGTCACTCCCTCTCTAGCTTCTTGCTCTGTGGGTCTGCTAATTAAGACAGAAATCTAGTGGCGGGGTATGATTCACGTCCCAGTGAAACTCCACTGATTTGATGGCTAGTGGTATGAAACAGACTATGTAAAAAGCCCCCACGGAGGGAAGGAGGGAGGAAGGGAGGGAGGGCCGACTGTCGAACAGGGGTATTGATTGATGATTGAAATCCAGAGGAAACGGAAGAACTGATGAAACGCAGCATGGCATCTGACATGGAAAAGAAATGGAGTCAGAAAGAGCAAAATGTTATGTCAATATTAATGGTATTACATTGATGTATTATGCATTTGAAATCGTTCCATTTGTAATCAGGATTGAGCATAACCATTGCAGATGTGCCGTGGAGTTACCGAGTGTGCGCGAAGCCTCTTGAATGGAGCTCAGTGCAGACATAAGGGGGCCGTCCTATCTTTGCATCGGCTAACTAAGTTGGCCCATTGCACATCTAACTGGTTAGAAATGTCTCGGCTGTAGGGTTGGCACTCAAGGTCAAGTCCTACAAAGGAGCCAGAATAAATGAGCCGTGTCCCCTGGGTGCCCGACTGAGGAACTATGGGAAACTCACAGCGCATTCCCTCTCAGCATAGATGCCCTCAGTGTCAACGTGCAACATGTAACGACATGTGAGCAAATTGAATTCATATTGAATTCATATGTTAGCGTTGCATAAAGATGCCAGACATTGATCAAGAGCTGGGTTGTTTTTTTATACGTGCTTCAGAGGGTTACCTCTGAAGAGCCACAGTGCCATCTAGTGGCTATTTAAGCAAATGAGTTATACATGTGTAATTACCTGCAGAAACACAAGCAGGGGATTTGGTTTTGGTCTTTTCTAGATCTCAGTAAATATGTAAAAAAGGACATAGATTATGGAGCATATTTTTTCCTGGAGTATTTTAATGGCACGTCGTCTAAAATCTAATATAGAGAGTTTTTAGATGTTTCTTCATTGCATTTTAAGAGGCAGCCAGAGCAGCCAAAATATTTACTGCTGAGTAAAAGCGTGCAGTTCAGAGCAGGCTTGATGGTGTCAGAGGCAAAGCAACAAATATGGTTTGTGAGTGAATGCAGACTCCCACACAGAGCTGCCTCCACACCTGGAATGTCGTCCAGGGTTTGGTGCTTATTTACATGAGCTACAGCAACAACTCTGGCAATTTTTGAAATTTTTGGCCACCATAATAACATACATAGTCAGAGTGAAACATGCTTGCCTACAGATGGATACTAATAATATCTATTTATATTAAAATAGAAATATTGGCACTCAAATGTGAGATAGGATCAATAAAATCTAAAAAGCCTGGAAATATGTGTCTTGTAAACCATGGAATTTTGTGTAACAGGGATGTGACAGCTGCATTTTCACACATGAATACAACAAATACTGTTTCTGGCATGGACCAGGACGTGACAACAGCCAATTACTGTATTTTGTTCAGTGTTTTTGCATGAGTAGATTGGCGTCAGCATTGCTAAGAAATGAGAGAGATGTGTGGAAATGTGGAAAATGCTTGCGATTAATTGATGTATGAAATGTGTGTCTGTTCCCGTGTTGCAGAAGTGCCAGTTTTTCTCAGACCACACGGAGCAATCTGTTTGTAGGAAGCGACTCTGCTGTGCAAAAGCTCTCCCATGGCTTCTCTCACTGTCTGAATGGCATGGGCGCTCAGCTGCATGGTTTCTACAGCCTGCCCAAGCCAGGGAAGCACCAGTTACCGGCGCACGACGATTCCCCCCAGGAGGCGTGCTACGTCCTTCCGCGGGGTTACAGCTCCGAGGCGCCGGCTCACAGCGGCCTCAGCGAGCCGGAGCTGGAGAACGAGGAGGTGTACACCTTCCAGACGCCGTGCAACACCCTCGCCACCATGCACAGCAACGAGCGGCCGACTGACAATTACGACCTTCCTACGCCGCCCGGATCCTTCTATCAGATCCCTCGGACGTTTGATAAGAATCACAATGCCTTAACGCCTTCCAGCTCCGAGTCGTCCTGTGCTCCTCCTCCCAGGCCGCCCAAACCCAGCCATGGGTCTGAAGGTCAGTGGGGGAGTCCTCAGTCTGTGGGGAGCCAGAACGGAGAGGTGACGTCCACGGTGTCGGTCATCCCACGCAGGAATACACTCCCCGCTGTGGAGAACATCCGTCTTCATAGAGGTAAACCATTCCCCCAACTTACTGCACCCCCTTAAGAGTCATTTTTTTAACCTGTTAGGCCCTGGACTGTTTGTTTCTAGTGGGAATCATTTCAATGTAACACCAAACAATGGATTAGCTGATAGCAGAAACTTTATTCACATAAAACCAAGTTATGATCGGAAAACAGCAATGCAATGTGAGACAAAATTTATAATCATCACATAATGCAACATTTATTTTTACTCTTCTTCGTCTTGTTCAGTGAGTTTTATTAATAGAGAAATAATACTTGTACTGTTGGATGTGCTTAGTGTTAGCTTAACAGTGCAGTTTGTCTCATCAGTCTGTTGTTTTATTAAAACTTGACATACACTGGTCTCAGATTCATAGCATGTTTTAGATATTTGCTCATTTAACTGGTTTTTCTTTGAGTTATGTTCTGTTGTCCAACAATTGGTTTTGTTTAACATTTGGCTGATGTTCCTCTGATTACGTGGATGTCTAGAATGTGTACGTTGCTACAAGCATCACATAGAATTGCCATGGCAACGCAGATGGAAGTGTGGACACTGGGGTCATCTGGGCTTAAGAGGCTACAACACAACCTCAGTCAACTCGTACAGATCTTTGCAAATCATTATGTTCCTAATATGTGCAAACATAAGCCACATTACAAGTTAACACGTCTTATACCAAACTCCAGACAAAATTCACTGCAGCTACTCCTGCAGCTTAGAAAACATCACACATTGAGATGTGTGAAAAATTCGGGAATGGCGTGCCATGACTTTTCTTGAGTAACCATGGCAATGAAAAAACTGTGGAAACTTTCCATTCATTTATGATGCAAAGAGGTGGTAAAGGCAATCAAACCTACCCTTCATTGGAGATGCATCATTTTGTCAGGGTTTAACACAGGAAGACTTTAAATGGGTCACAACACCATTTACATCCAGGGCGTCGTAAATGTAACCACATTCCTTAGAACGACCTACAAAATTTGATCTATGAGCTTCATAATGACACAGGTTTCATCCAATTGCTCCATTTTCCACCAAAACTAGATCAAATTTATATTGACACTTTCAACTAAGTCTCTTCTCCCTTGCTGTGAGAAGATTGCAGTGATCTGAGGTACCATTGGAGCCCTTGAAACACCTGTTTTAAGGGCATCCCCTTAGCCAAATCTCAGCCTCTGCCAAATTTGGTTGCTATGGCATGCATAGCAACCACGAGGTCCAGGATAACATCGATGGCTTACAAATGGCTACTATGGGACTTATATGGGGACAAGTTTCTTTTCCTGTGCGGTTTTGACTCGATCGCTCCATCTTCCTGTGGAACTGCAGTGACTCTGCACTTCCTCTTCCTCCCCCTCTTTCTCTCACTCTTTCCCTCTTCCTCTATCTCTCATTTTACTGATTTATCGCTAGCAGCTGAGCAGAAACAAAGGAGCCAGTCTAGCAGACACTGTTCTGTTGAGACGCTAATGAAATTCAAGCCATACAAACTGCTCCAGAATGCCTCGTTCCAGGCTGATAAGCAATTAAAAAAAAGAAAAAAAACGAAAAGCAGCACTCTCAGACACAATGCATGGCCTCTTAGTATTCTGTGTTCTCTGTTTTGCCAAGCTCATGGCCAGGACTCATATAGCCAAAGATGAGAATTGACCTGTGACCCTTGTTAGTGAGGCTTGGGGCTGTTGATACACCTGTGCTGCAAAGACTAATTATAAACCAGTGAGGCATTTAATGAAAAGTCAATCACATTCTGTTTGTTTAATTAGAAACATGATTTAACTCCCTGAAATGTCAGGCCTCATTTGCAGACATTATTGCGAGATATGCGGTTTGTGTTGCTTCTGTACACTGCTCTTTCAGTTGGGGAGCTTCTTTTTGTCTTGCATTTAGTGGTATTTTGTAAATACTGACTTGCCTCATCACCTTTTTCCGTAGGATCCTCCTTCGAAACTAACAGCCATCACCGTCCGATCCATTTCAACAGCTCAGGCCAGTCGGTGGAGTCGGTCAACGATGGCTTCAGCTCCTACCTTGTGAGTCGCTCTGTCCTTTTAACTGCATATTGTCTCAACATAACAAACTGAAAAAGCAGTATTATCATCAGTCATCAGAGACGCAAAAGCAGTGGAAATAATAATAATAATAATAATAATAATAATAATAATAATAATAATAATAATGATGATGATAATAGTAAAGTTTATTTATATAGCACTTTTTACAGAAAGGCTTCACAAAGTGCTTTACAATAAAATCAGAAATAAAACATAAGCAACAAACACAATTGAACACACAGGTATAAAAGAAAAAGATACAGCTGTAAGTACAGACTCAAGCATAAAAATATAAAAGCAAATGGTGATAAAATGGTGATTACCCTCCTCCAGTTAAAAGCCTGTCTAAACAAGTATGTTTGGAATGATCTTAGTTCCTGGGGAAAGTTTTTGTTGTGGAAATACAACTACAAGTAGAAACTGCATTTGTACTCTATTTAGTCGAGGTGTGTTTTGCCATGTTTCCGCAGTACTGAGCTCAGAGTGACCAGTTTCGTGTCCTTTTCCCCTTTCGATACTAGAGACCAAAAGCCCCCCTGACTCGCTCCGACAGCGGCAACTCGGATGACAACTACGTGCCCATGAATCCTGGCTCCTCGCCGCTCAGCGCTGCCCAGGCTGACAGTCCGAAGAATATTTACATTCCTATGAGCCCTGGGCCGCATCACTTTGATTTCCCAGGATTCTCTGCAACGTTACCTGCCCGCAAGGGTAGCAGCGCCTCCTTGTGTCACCGACCCAGTCGTCTCAGTGATGTCACACCGCCACCCATCAACCGCAACCTCAAACCCAACAGAAAATGTGAGTTTCTGACAGGAGCTTATTGATTTGGTGAAGAGTTTTTTACTCACTATTTGGAGATACAAGTTATTTCTACAGCCTGCAAAGTTTATTGGTTTACTAGTGCTTTAGTTTTCTTTCTTGTAATAAGTTTTAATAGGAAATTAGGATCTTAAAATAGTCTTAACATTATTGGCAGCACTAAATTAAGGTTCTTGTAGTAAGTGTTAGTAAATAGCTGTTATAAGATGCTTATTCATAGTATTATGTTTTAATAACACTATATATGTGTTAGCACTAGTATAATAATCATGTGTACTGTCAGATTATATGATATTACTAGCATGTACAAGAAACTTGATAACAGTTTACAACCTGGTTAAAAATGTCTAGTAAAGGAGCCACATATATTTATAGTTTCCAATAAAGGAAAAAAATGACCTAAAATTATAATTAGTGTTTAGAATAAAGACCTCTGATGTTATGGTCTCTTATGGTGAGGAAAAGTAATGCCACAGGACCTTAAACCAGTGTCAGAAATTGACCAGATGGGATGAAAACCACCAAGAAACAAGTTTTGGAGTCAAAGAAGAGAAGTGATTAGAAATAGAAGTTTTGTTTTCAGTAGAGGATGCAGCTCTAGATGGAGTTTAATGCTGAAATGGCAGCGTTTCTTCTACACGGGTGAGTTTGATTCTGAGGTTTATGAAGGTAGAAAGTTATTATGGGATGTTATTACCTTTGCTAAGTTGCTGTTCAAATGGATCTTTAGTTCAGCTAATAAGAACACAAACTGGAGAAAACAGAGGTGTTTGTGGTTTTACTGTGGCTGTTTTCTGTCTAAAACCAGAGCTAAGCTAACAGAGCTATAATGTAAACTATCAGCTGATGCAGCTTGTGACAATTATAAGACGGTGTTATTTTGAGTGACTGTTAAGATAAGCATCTATGAGTTTTTGTTTGAAAAAGAGAACTAGATCATACCACAATATAGATGTGTAAACAATGAGCTTTATACTTTATTTTGTGAGTAATACAGTCTGTGGATACATGGTGGTGATTTGTTGTTGGTTGTGGTCCTCAGTGTGTTCTGGTGTAATACTGCCCCCTGCTGGTGAGAGTTTGGAATGTCAATACTACTACACAGAACTCCTTTAATGTTTATTGTCTATTGTGTTTACCTCATAAACTTGTTATGTCACTGTAAAAACGTAACTTTTTTGTTGTATTATGCGTTTATCAGCAGATGATAATGCACTTATCAACAGTTACGGATTGAAAGTGAGACCTTGTAGTGGTAAATAAACAGAGCCGGAATCGAACCACCAACCCTTGCAGATTTATTATTTTTAAGAAGACAATGACAGTTTTTTACAAGCGCCTGCTCTTGTTTTCCACAGCGAAGCCAACACCTCTTGATTTGAAGAACAATGGAATCATTGACGAGCTGCCATTTAAGAGCCCAGTCACCATGTCCTGGACACGGCCCATGTGAGTCTAATATCAGTCATTCAGTCTAGGTTACCCAAGGCCATCGACAACCGCACACTCTCACGCTCACACAACCTCACTCATACACAAAGCCCGATGGTGCAGATCGCTACTGTATTCTGTTTCTCCCTAAAGTCAGAAGGTAAAAGCACTTTACAACCGCTGTCTGCTTTGCTTCAGGTCCGCCATGAACTCCATGTCCTCCCAGCACTGTCGACCCATCTCCACCCAAAGTATCACCAGCACTGACTCTGCAGACAGTGAGGAGAATTATGTGGCTATGGTGAGTCCTAATAGCTGGAGGGGAGATCAGGAGAGCACAGTGTGTTCTTTGTTGTAATGATTCACTTGTTTTGCGTGCTACGCTTTAGTCACTGCACCCTGTGTGAGTGAAACCTTCCCTTCTATCCCCATTAGCAGAACCCAGCGTCTACCTCCCCAGCTGTGAGCGGCACCAGCAGCCCCGCCCCCAGGAAGTGCGGCAACGTGGACTATCTAGCGCTAGACTTCCAGCCCGGGTCGCCCAGTCCACACAGAAAAGTAAACGGATGATTTGGATCAGTTCTTACCCAGGGTGTTTGTGCAGGTTTTGAACGTCTTAAAAAGTCTGGAATTTTCAGACCTTGAAAAGTCTGGAATTTTGTGTGAAAGTCTTAAAAAAGTTTCTCTCATAGTCGAATTTTAGAGTATGTTCAAAGGAAAGGATATAAAACACTTGATCTGATTTCACTAACCGGTCGGTGCTGGAATGATTCTAGTGAAACTTGTTTGTGTGATATCCATGCACTTTTGTGATTTTAATCTGTTTTCAAACATTTCTGTCAGTAAAACATAATTTACTGCAAATTATGCAGTTATTCATTCATACATTTATAAAAATTAACTTTTCTACTACACACAACTGGTACAGTCTCAACCAAAAAAGTAGAAACATTAGTATAAAAGTACATAAATTCAAGATCTTCTTGGGGGGAAAAAATAGCAGTTTTGAAAAAGTCTGGAATTTTTATTTGGATAAAGAGAAAATACCCTGTTACTGCATTACTGTTTTTTTTTTTTTGCGGTCATGCCAGAGATTCACTCCGGCCTTATGTGTTCTGCTCCACAGCCGTCTACATCCTCCGTGACCTCTGATGAGAAGGTGGACTACGTTCAGGTGGATAAGGAGAGGACCCAGGCACTGCAGAGCACAATGCAGGAGTGGACCGATGTGCGACAGTCTACTGAACCTGCTAAGGGCGTCAAGTCCTGACACTGATGTGTTCAGAAAACGACAAACCTTAAATCTAGCAACTCTGGCTTCATGTTCCCGTCACGACCATGAACCATGTTGAATCAGTTCAAAGGATCAATTCGTAAGATTTTCTCATGCTTGTGCGCTTACGTAAGGTTTTGGAGTTTGTTCAGAGCTGGGAACTCCTCTAAGCTAACAGTAAGGGACTGAACATCAAGTGTCTGTATAATTTGCTACCCTCTGGAGTTATTCAGGACAAAAATGTCAACTTCCAGAAAACTACTATAGAAACTTTACCTATTAATATTTTTTCTGCTTTTTTTCCACATAAATCTATTAAACAACTTCAGCCCTGCTCTGATATGTCAAACATTCAGTCATTTTAATGATTCTAACTCTTTAAATGCTAATTTGATTACATGAAGTCACTGTTGTTATTTTTTAGAAATACTCAAAGAAAGGTATTTTCCATATAACAAATGTTGAGTGGCTGGGTTTTTTTTTTTTACAGTGAAGTTATTAAAGGATGTTAAATTTTAGTACCGCTGATAACCACTAGTTGCTGGTTTCAAAACAGCCTGGCTCTATAGAATAATATTTAACTTCTCTCTAGAAATACTAAGTCAGTATATTTTTTCTAGTAAGTGTACTACTGGACCTTTTGTAAATATTCTAGAGCTTTATAGGCTTTGACAGCTGCCTCACCTGTCGAGTCAAACTTTTGGAGCTTCTGTTTATTGAATAACATTTATTTTCCTGAAATACAATTATACTGTTATTGATGTTAAGAGGCGATATCAATAAGATCACCAAATCCTGTTGTTGTGTTAATGTTTCATGATGGCTACTATTTACTGTGTTAGCAAGTTAAGGTGAGCTAGTACCGTTTCACTGTTTTGCCTTCTATGGTGACTTCTGGATCCAAAAAGCCAAGATGATGGAAGCCAAAATGCTAAACTTGAGCTTAGGTTTAGTAATTTTCATCTTTCACACCCTGTCTTCCCCAGATCCACCCTTTAGTCCACATATATTCATTTCTGGCTCCAAAGAGATGCTCCAAAATACAATGAGTGTCTTAACAGTAGCTTCATCCACTCCTTTTGCACAGTCAATGGCTAACAGTAGCTAATGTTGCCCACTGTTTACACTATAGATAAGCAGAAGAGAGACGTTGAAGGTGCAAGGTTGAGGATTTTTGGAGAAAAACTAATCCACGTTCGCTGTGTTGAAATTAGCGTGCTGGCTGTTAGCATCGATGTGAAGCAACCAGCAACTGTTAGCTTAAAAACTAAGTCTGCTAATGTTTTCTAAGCAATAAATTGTTGGTTTCTAGTATCCATGGTTACAGTCTGGACAGATATTTCTATATATGAGCTATTTGTGTGCAAAATTCCAGCAACAATGTGCGACCCCAGCTACCATTAGCTTGGAAACCAAGTCTGCTAACGTCAATTAACAACCGGTTCCCACAACAACAGACTCCAGCACAAACTTCACGCAAGCACACAAGCTCATGTAAACCTTGCGTATTGAACCTTTAAGGAAACATTTGGATAAAAAGCCATAAAATAATCCTATGCCTGTTCTTTGTAATGATTATTACTGCAGTGCTCTGCTAAAACACAGGATATCAGGCCCTACAGGTGAAGCGCCCTGCCAAAACCCTTCATGCAACTGTTATAATAAAGTATGGACAATTAATGTTGCAGTATGTATGAAAAATATCATCCTAACTCATCGATTCAAGAGTTTCGTCAAAGCTGTTCCATCTACTCACGTCCGTAATGTTTTATTTTGCATCCAGTGGGTAATTTACCCGATTGCTGCCATTTAAAAAGAAAAGCATTGCAGAGGCTAACCGGTCGATAACCATATTAATACACTGTAAGAGTACACTCACTAGCTAGATGCACTCTAATTCTGGCATGCAGGGAGACTCTCTTTTCACTTCAATCTATCGTTTGTGCTGAGTCTTGCAGAAGCACTGAAGAGATTATTTTCACTGCGGGTAATTATTTCAGCTTAGCAGTGCATGTCTGGTAAGAGAAGGGTGGAAGAGAGAGAGAGAGAAAAAAAAGCCCTACAAATAAATAGAGGCCCATGTCAGATGTCCTGATGATAAGTGTACACGGCTGTTGCCTCAGTTTCAATGAAGTATCAGCCCCAACCGTGTGGAAAAGCTGTCATGCTATGGATGGATGGCATGGGTGACAGGCTAATTATTTCAATCCCGGTTTTTTACATAAAATCAGATGTACGGAATGAAGAAAATAAGAAAAACAAGCAGCTCGTTTGACTTGAGTGGTCAGTTCACTTCAGGTAATATTCTAATGCATTTCAAGGTAAATATGCACTGACCATCAAACTATTGAGGACAAAGTCAAATCTCCAAGTTCTAGTATCTTGTTTTTTGTGTCTCTGTTAAGGCCATCAATGCGAAATACGCAAAAACAAACGGTTATTTGTGTTTTCCAGAACCACTCATTAGTCGCTTTTCCATTGACCCTCAAATTGCGCGAATATAACTTGCGCATAAAAATGTGCGTAATGAAAATTTCAGCAAAACCAACATTTTTTGCGCTTGCAAGAGGTGGTTTTTCAGGGTAGCGAAATTGGTATGTAGCACAAAACTGCGATGGAAAGACCTTTTTGCGCAACTAGAGTCACGTGAACAAAAAAATTGATGTCGATGGATGTTACAACAAGCGAAGAAGAACGAGCATTCTAGATTAAAAAACAGATATTTATGTTCATCACCATGTTTATGGAATGACTTCTCCTGACATCTCGCGATAATACATTTTAAAAAAATCGCATTTCTGATTTAATGGAAAAGCCCACATTGCGCACTTCTGTTTTTTCGACATTTAGTAAATCTCGCTAAAGTTTTGCGCATGTGTCTGATGGAAAAGCGACAACTGACTCCTATGCCTTCGTTCACTGACACGCCACACACTACAGCTTTGTCTCTTCATAGTCATTGTTTCCTGTATGTAAATTATTAATAGAATAGACATATTTGCAGCCGGCGCATCTGGTCGGCCGCATCCGATGCTCTCGACAAAAAGTGCACTACAGTAGCATCACACCGTGCTTTTCCTGCGAAAGCGACCTGCCATAATGAAGACTCACTCGTGATCGCAGTCAGAGGAGAAAACGTTTTCTTAATTCTTTCGATTGCCTTATATTTTCATTTTATTCACAACTGTATATTTAGGGGGTG
>JAPQRQ010000006.1:1216654-1237213 GCA_037367365.1 Apogon talboti
GGGGGGGTCGTCGAGGTGAATAATTAATGATTATACGATTATAAGAAAGAGCCATATTGTATTTAGGTAAACTGATCCATCAGTTTGTAGTTCAACTCAAGTCCAGTATTTCATTGTGGCTGGAACCACTGTCCCTGTTCTGATTCTTCTATGAGGCCATTCAGTGCTAGATGGTGTTCTTGATGATTTCATTAAGACTTAGTGTTTTTCTACCATTTTTACTAGGTTTTGTATTCGTTTTATCTTTTTTTTTTTTTAATACTGGTAAGTATAAATGGTATCCACGTGGAAGCGGTGAGGCTAAATGTCACAGTGTGCTTTGATTCGTTTTCTTTTTTTTTTTTTTCTTTAATTCCCCAAATGGAATTTTTATGATCAATAATTTGAATGGGGGGGGGGGGCGTTCTGGCAGTTTGTGTTGCTCTGGTAAGAGGCCCTCCCCACCACCACCACCCCCGTCTCCAGGGTGAACTGTGATTCAAGAAGTATCGAAAAAGACTGAAAAAAATAGAAAAAAAAAGAGTAAAACCTGTCTCCCTGTCACTCTCTGAAGCGAAATGGATGTGTAATTTATTATCTAGAGACCCGTTGTAAACAGAAAGCTGCGTACGTGTCGTGGTAGATTGTGATATGTAGTATGTTCAATGACTGGGCCAGATAGAAACCACTGCTCAAGTCGACTGTCAGACTGTCACTGGGTTGACGTACTGTACATGTATAAATCGTTTTTTTTTAACCACTGTTATTGCTACTACTGTAAAGCATTTGCAAATTGCTTGTGTGTTAATTTATTAATTTATTGTGTGGTTTGCAGTTGATATTGTAAAAAGCTAAAAAAAAAACAAACAAAAAAACAAAAACCAGTCAAGGAAATCTTCTGTCTTACTAACACTGATGTATGCAAACTGTCATGATTTTGTGAAGCAATATGACAAACAATGCCAGTGTGATTATGATGACGATAATTGATGATGATGATGATGATGATGTGGTACAGTACATTTGGGATACACAAGAATACAAGACTTTGTCATTCCTGTATTATGGTAGAATTAAAATGTGGACATAGAATAAATCAAGAAGTGAAAAATGTTGTTCCTTGTTAAATATAAATTGACACCGTTCATCACTTCACCAACATGTTTTTTTAATTGCACATTATTAAACGTCTGCTGCCCCCTGTTGGTTGTAACAGCAGCTGCAGCCATTGGCATTGGTCATGTATTCAACTGCAACTGTTTTAGACGATTTTCTAGATATCTGTACTAAACCTAAGTATTTATTATTTTTCTTTAGGATTTTTACTTTTATTCCAACATTTTCAAGCAAATATCTGCTTCTTACATTCTCTTAACTTTGTTTTTAATGCATTTCAGGCAAATAACTGATTTTTTATTTCTTTTTTTATTTTATAACACATAGAAAATAGACTTTTTTGGTGTATATGATGTATGACAGATGTGATTTTGTGACAAATCATAAGAGAAAGGCTTTACCACAAGGAAAAGGTGCTGTCTATTTAATGAGAATGTATACTATTATAACATTAGATGATATTTTTCAGTGCATTTCAGGGTTTTTAAATGCATTTCAGGCAAATAACTGATTTTTTATTATTTTTTTTATTTTGTAACGCATAGAAAAAAGACTTTTTGGTGTATATGATGTATGACGTGGATTTTGTGACAAATCATAAGAGGGAGGCTTTACCACAACAAACAGGTGCCATCTATTTAATGAGAAGTAATACTACTATAGCATTAGGTGATATTTTTGAGTAAAGAATGAGTGCTTTTCCTAGCTTTGGATGCATCTATTACAGGGTTTTTCACCTATATTTCTTTTGGAAATGGACACGTATAATACTTTTTATGCCACTGAAAATTCTATTAACACTAAAACTTACCAAGAGGCATTTTATTTTATAAATTATTATCTATATTCACACAGAAGATAGACTTTTTGGTGTATATGACATGTTAGATACAGATTTTGTGACAAATCACGATAATGAGGCTTTACCACAGCAAAAAGGTGCCGTCTATTTAATGAGATTAAATACTATTATGACATTAGATGATATTTTTGAATACATTTCAGGTCTTGTACTTGTATTTTGACTTTAGTGAAGAAGTAGCATTATCACTTCAGCTTCTGTCAGTGTATTTTTTGCATAAGTATCTGAACTTATGCATGAGTAAAGATTCTGAGCACTTTTCCCAGCTTTGGATGCAACTACTACAGGGTTTGTCACCTATATTTGTTGTGGAAATGGATGCACATAATATTTTTTTATGCCTATACACTGAAAATTCTATTAACCCGCTGCATTTCAGTCTACAGTTTTATTCTCCCTCCCAGTAAAGGTAAGGAATTTGTGGCAGTGTTGCTGATACCTCAACATTATGCATTAAATACCAGAGGAGGTGTGTTTAATGCAGTTTTATTTTTCTACTTCTTTATATTTGAGCAGAGTTTTTCCTTCAGTAAAACTGTTACGGTGAGTAGATACTGCACAGATTTACTAATATCATAATTAGAAGATCAGTTTTAAAAGATGTAGTATAATGATATTGAAACACCAAATCAGAAAGAGCTGGGATGGAAAATTCAATTGGAAAATGAAAAAATAAATTAATATTAACCTGTGTCAGTTGTAATTCATTACAGATTGTATATATTTGCAAATCCAGTCTTCTGCAAAGGTATTAGGACCTATTTGTCTCATATATTTACATGGACATAGTTTTATTTCTCAGTCTCTTTACTAGGATGCTACAAGAAAATACTGTAAGAAAACAAAACTCAGAACTAAATGGCTTCTGTGTGTAAAGTTCAGTATTTAGTGTGGCATTATTTTGCATTTAGTGCATCTTGAAGTGCCTCTGGTCAAATGCTTTCAAGTTTTCTGAAGTGATCATCATACATTTTAAAGCAAATCTCTGCTTCTTACAGGCTGTTTACTTCGTTTTTAATGCATTCGAAGGGAATAATGGATTTTATTTTAGAACACATAGAAAAGATGAGCTCTTGGTGTGTGGAGCAGCGTATAACATGCATGATAGATGAAGATTTTGTAAAAAATCTTGATAGGAAGGCATTACTACAGTGAAAAGGTGCTGTCTATTTAACGGGAACTAATATTATAAGACTGGATAATGTTTTTGAGTACATTTCAAGGTTTTGTAACTTTGCATTTTAGTTTAGTGAAGTAGTAGCACCGTCACATCTACTTTTATCACAGTATTTTGTTGCATAAGTATCTGTCTTAAAGTTTTCTGGTGAAACGCTGCAGTTTCCATTAAGACTTTTTTCATTCTTTTCTCCATCCGGACGATCCCATAGCAGTCCTATAATATGTTATTTTTGATGCTGTTAATGTATTTTCTGTATGTTCTGCTTGTTCATATTGTATATAGATACAGGGACTGAGAAATGCATATGGATTGAAATCACAACTTTGCTGCAAACGACACACGGTCCTGTATGTATCAGTTCAAGTTGGAGGATAATTTATGACTAATACTGAAATTAAATAATGAAATAACAATAGGCTTTAGAATCTGGCTTCATCCAGGAAAGGTCTGGTCCTTTAGGGGCAGGAATGTCACCAGATATATGAAAAAAAATTTGAAATATAATGTTCAGTGAAAATATTGTGTGATTTGGATGTTTTAGCTTCTATATTGCAGAACAAATGGAAAAGTTTCAAGGAATATGGATGGATTTCAATGAGTAAACGACAACGGTTCAAGTCTAAGAGGAACACTGAGATCTCTGATTCTTCAGACGAAGTGGCGTCCATCAATGTCCAGAACCATCAACATCCAGAACCACCATTCATCTACAGCTGATGGAACCACATGAGTCTAGATTATGATGGAGAACCTCAACCTCTGTCAAGGCCTTTATTGAATCCAGGAACATCATGGAGGCATCTGTGATGGACCATGGAAAAAAGAAGAAGAAGATGATGATGACAATGATGTAGAAATTGAAGATGATCAAGGTGATGAAGATGATGTAGAAAATGAAGAAGATGATAAAGAACGAGAAGACGAAGATAAAGATGCTGAAGAAGAGGAAGAGAATGATGATGAAGATGATAAAGATAATAATGAAGACGATGTAGAAAATGAAGATGATGATCAGGAAATGTCTCTTAACACTAAGTGGCAGGTAAAATAACTGATGTGCAATGATAATACTAGGCTTCTTTCATCTCTGTTATTTTCATTTTCAGGACCTAAAGAAGTCTGAGTGAAAATCCTGAATTGCATGTGTTCCTTCTAGGCATCATCATCTTCATCTTCATCATCTTTTTGGGACTAAACAGGTGTTGACCTCCAATTAGAGATGTCCTGTCAAAGTGGTTTGGTCATGACATGTCTTCATTGTGTTATTTTTTTTCCTCTATAGGGACTTCACTTTCCAAAGGGTCTTCCACAAAACATGCATCCAGGCTAAAGAAGTAAGTATTTAGAAGCCAAATATAAGTACAACCAAGTATAAGGTCTGCAAATAGGAGAAGCCCATTCTGCTCGTCGACAATGTCTCAAAACTAGAATAAAAGTCCAGGAATTAGACTTATCCCTCCAAGTCTTAAGCAGCCACCAGTGATCAATAACATCAAATTCTACCAATACATGGAAATAATTGGTGTAAAATACAGTTTGTCATCTTTTCACGGTCATCAGATATGACCCATGTGGACATTCAGAGGCTCTGTAGTTACCATGGAAACACTGTCATCTTCTACAACATTGATTCACCAGTAAAACCCCTGAACATTGACAAATGGCAGTGGATGTAGATGTTTCAGTTAATGATACATTTTTCTGAAAGACTCATTTATTTTCTCTCTATCTGATATAATAACCTTTTAATTCACTCTGAGCTTTTATGAACATCTACATAATCAGTGAATTAAATATAGGAAAATATCTGATTTTCACTGAAAACATGCAAAATACATGCATACATGCAAAACACAGAGGATAATATTATAATAAATGGTGAAATCACTTTAGAAAAATTCATTTGGAAGTTGCCACAACATGAATTCTAGGTCTTTAAGAGTTAATATTCTTAAATTAAGAAGTTATGCAAGTTGTCAGAAACAATCTTGTTTCTGTGCACTTTGAATTTTTTATATTGTACATCTTTCTTTATTTTATTTATTTATTTATTTTACAGCTCACAGGGATCTTCATGGATTCATCTGTAGGTGAGTCTCAAAGTACCTTCATCTTGGGCATAAATTAAGATTCAGATTAATTTGATCCCCAGGGGAAATGTATTTATTTATTTAATGTTTGTTTATTTGTGTGTTTGTCAGCTCATAAAAATAAAGAATGAAAATTTAAAAAAAATATAAAATGAAAACGTGCATTATGAATTATGTAGACTAGAGACTATTCTGGTTATAATCAGTTTATCATTAATTATGTATATATGTATGTATGTATGTATGTATGCATTTATTTATTTATTTAGGCCACAAAAATAAGGAATGTAAATAAAAATAAAAATTGAAAATGAAATGAAAACATGTGGCCAGTGAATTGTGTACAGAATATTCCGGCCATAATAAGTTTATAGTTAAATTTCACTTATTTATTTAAAGGAAAAATAAAAACTTATAATGAAATGAAAACATGTATTTAGTAAATTATGTGCAGAACATTCCGGTGATAATTAGTTTATAGTTAATGGACATTTATTTATTTATCCAGACCAAAAATACAGATTACATGAAAAATAACAAATAGAATTAAAACAAATAACCCGTTAATTATGTATGAAGTATTCTGATAATAAGTTTATTATTATTATTATTGTTATTATTGTTATTATTATTATTATTATTATTATCCATCCATCCAACTCTTCATCACCACTGCACCGTCATGTTCAGATCATCTAAACCACATGTTTTCTATGTTTCTGTCATGTCTCAGCTCCACTTCTGTCATCTGTCAACCGTCCCCGGGGTCTTTTTCGCCTCGTGCGTCCTTCCTCGTGGTCAGTCCCCCGTTTGCGCCACTAGAGTGCGCATCCGCTCTGCTCCTCGTGCATCCGAGTTGCGTCTCGTCTGAGGAGGAATGTTCATACAATGAGGGTCTGTGTGTGTCTCTATTGCCTCGGTGCACCACACGGACAAACGATTGTCAATGGACTATTTGAGACGCTCAATCGCTTTACGCAACGGCTCCGCGCGCTTGTGCTGCGTAATTTTAGTCTGAGCTCGACCGTGTTTTTTTTTTTTTTTTTTTTTTTTTGTCCGGATGGAAACGGAACCAGTGAGAACGGACTGGTTTCCAAACAGAATGCCGTGAGTCGTGAACTTTAGTGGATTGTGGTGTATCCGCGGGGTGAACAGACGCTCACTTCGGGTCCGTGTAGTTGCAGTGTCCGTCGTGGGTTCGGTGTTGGCTCGGAACGGTCAGCTGACATGTGTCCGTGGATCTGAAGTTGTGCGTGCGGTGGTTGTGAATCATCCCACGGCTTCATTTTGGAGACAGTTTATTTCTGGGCAGAGGTCGAGCAGTTGAGCAAGAGCGCGATTATTCCAGCTGTGATTCCATTAACTTTTAGAAATCATTTCAGGTTTATTTTCACGGTCATGTTGGAGAAACATCTTGAATAAATTCTCTAACATTGTAACTTTGGGATGCATCTGCTACTGTGGAATTAGTTCATAGTGACCTTATCTGTCATATCTTTCCATCTGAACACATGTTAGATCATTTGGGTGGTATCTTCTCATGGGATCAGAGCTGAGTCCGTGGTCTGGTTCCTTCCATGCCCGAGCTGTGGTCCATTAGAAGCTGCGTGGACCTCTGGAAACTTGTCGTGGACCAGCGGGCATGGGAGAGGCGACCCCGGCCCAGTCCGCTGCGGGGCCCTTCGTACCCATGTTAGGTGTGGGTTTAGGGTCCGTGTCCGGTGGCGTGGCCGCGTCCAGCCGTGGGTCCGCGGTGCCACAGCTGCACAACGCCATCGTGGAGCGTCTGCGCGCCCGCATCGAGCTGTGCAGGAGGCACCACTCCACCTGCGAGAACCGCTACCAGAGGGGTCAGGCCGAGACCACGGACCGGGAGCACGAGAATACGCTTCACCTGCTCAATATAGTCCACCAGGGACCCGGGAACAGGAAGGCCAAGGGCAGCCGGGGCTCGAACCAGCAACCTCCAGAATACAGCAGACCCAACGGAGAGCAGAAAGGAGCAGAGGGCGAGCAGAAGATCTCCACGCGCATAGCGGTGAGTTTGGGGGAAGGGGGCTGGGGGTCTACAGTGGTCATTATTAGAACCATCAGGACTTGGATAATGATGATGATTATGATGATGATGAAACCCACTTGATGTCGATGATGTTTACATCCATCAGTTGTCAAGGTTCTCCTCAGACTCACTGATCTTTAACTCCATAAGATCCAAATCACTCACTAACTTCACTTATTTTATTTATTCATGTCTTTGTCAGGCACAATGCAGTGAAACATAGTGGACATGTACAGAAAATGTGATGTTCTGCATAAAGAGTATATAGCATTGAGCTGGTTTGCAACTGCCGTCCCTGAGAAACACATTTACAGGATAAACAATAACGTCAAAACAGTGTAAACACAACACCCCTACCCTCAAAGAAAACAAAACAAAACACCTGACTCCTGAAAGTGAACTTACTTTAGTGATAATGTGATAAAACTCCAGGTAAACTATAGCTGCAGGCAGCTGTGACTGGGCCCTTGAACCTACTTTAGCTCAGGCAGCAGATGGGGGAGTTTATGTGGGCCATGTGGACTTCTTCTGTTTTGACCACCTATTGTGAAACAGCAATGTTCTCTATATTTATACTAAATCTAGAGATGTACACATATAAAACTTTCTGTTTTGATTTTACCTGTTCTCCGATTTCCCCCACCATTTAAAACATATATATGTAAACGCTCCTGTCAGTGCTCCTTATCACAGTACTGATGAAGATCTGGAGTTGGTCTCTGAGAGCCTTCAATGGCAGCTCACTGTTCTTAATGTGTGCTATGAGCTAATGCTAATGCTAATGCTAATGCTAATGCTAGTACTGCATGTCTGAGGATAGGTTAAATGCAATGCAATTTCCCTACTGGGATAATAAAGTAAATTAACCTTTAACCTTTATATGACCTGGACATTTCACAAATTTCCCCCCAGAGATTAATAAAGTATTTCTGATTCTGATTCTGATTGGTATCTGCTGAAATGAGAAAATATCGGTATCACCGTATAATATGTTGTTCACTGACGGCAGTGTCAGACATTTATCATCATGGTATATTAATGGTTTGTTCGTATTTATATTTTTGACACTGTGTTAAATCACATATAATGTAGTGTAACAGTTAAAGACTTTAAGAGTATTTTTATATTTATAGTGAAGAATTCTCCAACGGTGGACAAATAAAATGAGATTAGATTAGAATAGATGAGATGAGATTAGATGAGATTTATTGATCCACAACAGGGAAATTCAATAGTCAAGGCAGCAACAGCATAAAGTGCAAGAAAAAATGTGCATGTGTAAAAAACAATATAAAATAATAGTAAGAAAACTATACAGATTACATACTTATGTACAACAAGTAGAATTGTAAAATGTCAGCCTGAACAGATGAGACACATAGAGTACAGGGTTATACTGTTGTGTTGTACCGTCTGACAGCGGTGGGGATGAACGACCTATATAACGACAAAAACAAAGTAAAGAGACAGGAAGGGGTGTATCGTCACCAGGCGAAATGTCAATATTAGTGTCAGCCCCTAATTTAGTCTTTTGGTTTGGACTTAGAGGGCGGAGCTCCTCAAATAAGGTGTTGATTCTGATTTTTTTTTTTTCTGCCTGGTTTGTGCTCCTGCAGCTTTAACAAATAATGATAATAATGTTAATAATACATGTTATTTAAAGGCCCTCACAGAGGACCAAAACAAGATCAATAAAACAATATGATGACAAGATTATTCACCAACAAGAGAATGGAGGATAAATATGATTGATATGAACAATTTATGTTAAAATATATGAATTTTACGTGTTGTCATGGCAGCAAGATTCAAATGAAACTAAGCACCAATCAAATATGAGGTCAACTGAGGTCACAGTAGGAAAATGGTAAGAAATAAAATGCAATTTCAACCAAAATGGAAGACGTCCATGTGAATGTACTGTATTGGTCCAATGGTCTGGACCTGATTCTTCTGCCGGCTGAATTTGGTGCATTTAGGTGAAACCTCATGCGTAGGTTTGATTTGTGAACTTTTCAAAGGGTTATTATGGAGCCCATTGTATCACACCCACACCTAAGGCCCTTAAATATAAAACCTCTTTTGTGCACGTTCGAGTATGTTTAGCCGCTCAACAAACGCTCTTCATTTTGGAGAAGAAGAATAATCCCTCCGGTTTCAAGAAGACCTTCACACCGGTTTTTTGAGCTTTGGCCCAAATGAATGAGAACCTGACCTTGATGATGAATAGACATGTAAAGGCCTGTACCAATCAAATACAGACAGAATGGTTCACAGTGGATGGGTGTTTTAAAGCGAACCGTAGCAATTATGTCCCTGCTTTTGCTGATCAGAGGATCCAGAGAAGTAGATGGGATGATAGAGCCTCAAAGCTGGTTTGCAGTGCAATCCATTTAGGGGAAATGGTTTTGGGGTCACTGGGCCATGGGGAGGTTTTGCATTTATTGCAAACCATGTCAACATCTCTGTCTGTGTACTGTGCACCTGATCCAAACCGAGGGATGCAGATGCATTTTGTGGCTTGTTTAACCCATTTAAAATGCACCGTTGTGTGATTTTACAGGTACTTTTTTTTTAACGTGTCGGTTCATGAATCCTTAACGGCTACCTGTCAGCCATCGGGGTTTTCTCGATGCGTTTCTGACGCGTCATGTTTTTAGGGAAAGAGCTTGAACAGTTTGAATAGCTTTCGGCTCGGCTCATTCTGCGCATTTTGTGAAGCTCGAGATGAAATCACGAGTAGAAAAGAGGACATTACAGTGTGCATGTTCTGTCAGGGCTTTCTGCACGCTCGCTGATAGGACCGACTTCCTGCCTGGCATCTGTTAAGGGCACAGCCAGCTTGAGATTAATTTTGTTGTTTTCTTTCTTTCATTGGGCAAGAGGGAGTTTAACATCCAGACTATGAATTATTTCCCAAGGAGCTTTTTAATATAATGTCAAAGGGTGAAAACTCACAGATGTTTCTGCTCTAGATTTACTGGAGATGCTGGATGGAAAAATAAACAATGTAATATATTTTTTTTCCAGTAAAGCCATAAAAGGGCAGCGACGATCTGTCAGTTCATTTGTTGTCATCGTTGGAATTATGCACTGGGTAACCTCCGCTGCATGTCGTGCAACTGTGTTCTGAGCCTTGAGCAAGACTTTCACATACAAGAGACAAGATGTTTACTTTATTTGTGCCGTGGATTTATACACATGTTTAGTTTTTGGGCAATATTTTAGCCGGCCTACGTGACATTAGCAGTTGCAACAACATCACGGGTTACATTGTGTTTTTAAAAGAGGTCAGGAAACATCATTATCATGGACTGTTTCATTTTCACTGATGTTGACTCTGGAGTAGCATGTTCTACATAAAACTGATGAGCACAGCAAGACAGTGAGGAGGAAATGAAGTCCTGGCCAACATGTTTATATCAACCCTGAGGTTAATATGTTTTTCACAACTCATGATGATTGGATGGAGCAGAACAGCAGCCATTGCAGAAATACCCCCCTTGTTACACTTATATCATCTGTCCAGCATTAATAGAGTCTAGTACAGGGAGTTAATTTATCCACAAATGACTTATTTGTAGAGCAAATCTCTTCAACTACTATTTAAACAGAGTGTATTTATTAGTCTCTGTGATCAGTGTTGGGAGTAATGTGTTACAAAATTAATGCATTACAGTAACGGGTTACTTTTAATCAATTTTCAGTAATATTTTACTGGGTACATATTCAATAGTGCTTGCGTTACAACTCACTTTTCGCCCATAATTTAATTACCCAAATGGAAAATAAATAAATAAACAGCAAGACCTTAAGGAATCAAAAATGCGGCAGGAAAGTTCTATTTCCTGTTGACAGTCCATTGTCCACATGGACGTATGCTCATTACTAACCCTAACCCTGCTTTACAGAAGACAGTTAGCATGATCCCTGTGATCAGCAATGACAAGGTAAACTAACATTTCTAGGACTAGTTAGAATTCTTTAACAATTGTGGATTTATCTACCGGTGTCCTTAGAGCCACACCCCCTCTTTGAACATAGAAAATGTTGGAATAAATGCAAGCGTTGCTGCTGGGATTGGAACATCGTAGACCGTAGCATTACTGACTGAGCTATCTGTCCACATGGACTTTGGGGTGTAAATGTATGTGTCCCAAGGCTCTCCTATCACTTGTATTGGAAGGGGGGGGGGGGTTATGACGAGAGTCTGTATGTAACTCAACAGTAATACAGAAGTCATGTGATCCATTACAATTCTGAGACAGTAATATTGTAAGGTAAGGATTTACTTTTAAATAACGGTAACAAGTAATCTGTCATGTATTACAGTTTGGAAGTAACTTGCACAACACTGTCTGTGACCAAAACACAAGTAGAACCCATGTTTCTGGGGTGCAGCAGCAGCAGTTCGGCATACCACATTCTTTTGCATTAAAAACTACGGCTTCTACAATGGCCACATCTGTGCATGTTATTGACTGTTCACATTGGAATTTGCGATGGAAATGTACACCAAGTCAGGGGCAAACAACACAATGGATTATGACTGGCTGGGAGTGCGGAGTGAGCAGCACTTAACAACGGTGCTCATTGAGACCAGATTAACAAAGGATATTCTTTTAGATGAAATTGGAGAAATGGGAAAGAAGGAGAGATGAGCGCTTACTTATCCAGCGACTCAGAAAATGATTTTCCGTAATGCCCCTACCAACTCATCAGAGCATGTGGATATATACAGCGCATATTAGAAATGATATTTTTTTCCCCTTCATACCTGTATCAGTTACTGGTTTCAGCACAGAACTAGGTCACACAGTAGATCTTACAAAATATTAGTCCTGTGTTACAATGTACAGACATACAGTTTCATCAGATCTGACTCCTGCAACAACCATCTCCCATTGTCTATCAACAACACAGACAGCGAGAACAAACAGCGACCGGGCTCCGCTGCTCGTAGCATGCCATACGGTGTCATGCCCTATTATCATGCGTGTAACAAATGGCTCACTAAGCACCTTCTTGAAAGATGTGCTGGCCATGAAACGGTTTGAAGCACAAGGCCCCCATATAAATGTTTAGAGCCTCTGAATACATTTCCTGCATGTGTTTACTTGAAGTCAAACAGGCCTTGAAAAAGCAGTAGGTGAGGGATGCCTGGTGATTAACAGTCCTGTGTGCACTGGGACACTTTTGTTATTTCCCAGTCTTGTTGTAATGACAGATCTGGGAACTATAGGCCGAGAGCAGCAGCATGCACCCGTTGGAAAAAAGTGCTCTGTATGCTGATGTGTTTGCCCAATCTTGACTCTTTATTTCCTAGCAGCACCTTCCTAAAGTTACAGTTTAAAGTCCTGCGTGCAAATATGGCGCAAGTGTGACATCCTGAAAACTGTGATCTGTTTATTGAACTTGGTCAAACTTGCGTCAGATTTTAACAGTTTATGAATGAAATGTTCTTGGTATAATATGTAACATTTGCTAAATCCACAGAATCCGTCTCTTCCCCCGAGCGCCTTCAATTTCAGATCGCTGCTTCTAATGTGCTAAGTGCTAATGCTAAGCGCTAATGCTAATATTAGGTGTTGTGTGTGTGTATTAGAATGGGCATAATGCAATAGACTTTATATAGTATATCCCTAGTGTGATAATAAAGTAAGATAACCTTTAACCTTTATTTTTTTCTGTCAGTCAGTTTAGCATTTAGCATTATGTTAGCTAATGTTTTTTTGCGACTGAGTGACCCCTAGTGGCAGAAATCATGTGTGTTTACTATTTCACTGTAAAACACTATAGAATATTCTGACGTCGGTTATTTCTGTTATTGGTGGGGTCGTTTTAAAAGACAATTATGGATAAAACTAATTCCCAACTTACATTCTACCAATAACAGACAATGAACTCGGAAAAATTTAACCTCTGACAGAAGTCACGCTTCGTTACCTCCCTGTCCTATCATTATTTTTTTTCATAGCATAGATCGAAAACCTTTCAGTATTTTGCGAAACATGCTATAATTTATGCATTCCATGGTGGCGTGGTGTATTTTGCTATCTGTCATTTGTCTTTATATGTTGTTGAGTGATTCATGGTGCAATTTTCTTATAGAACCAATAGTGCATTTTTAAAGGCTGGTTTATAATAATAATGATGGTGTTAAAAAAGTGACACTATTAGAAATTGATTATTGTGACATTTATTAGAAATTGTTGAAAGTGTTGACATGAACATCTAAAATAAGTAATAAATACCCAACTGAATACATAAATATCTCTCTAACATAATTAACCAGTAAATCCAGAGCTCAACGTTAATATAAACGCAAAAAAATATAGGTGGGTCTGGGTGCAATTCTAATATTTTGTTTGTTTTTTTTTTTGTCAAAGTCAGGAATTCCACTTGAGAAGCCTAGTAATAGCCATTGACCACTATTGAAGACAATGTGCGGCAATGCTGATAGTTGGAGAAACATCCTATCAGCGCCATCTGTACTGTACATTATCTTTCTTTCCATAGTTATTATGTAATTCATGTGTTGATTACATTAATAGAAGACAGCGTTCAACAGTAAGTGACGTGTATTGGCCTTTGACAAATTGCATTCCTGAGTGATTTACAGTTAAATATAATTCAGTGGTGAGGTTATATCACTAATAATATAACATGGAAGTGAACGCTGAAACAGAACACTTCCCTCTAATTTATTATCAGTGATGTTGGACCAGTGGACTGACAGCTGACTCAAATAGCGCAGACTAGAAGAAATGCTTTGTACTCCTCTGTGGTCACGTATGATGGATGAAGACTGTGTACATATGGGTGAGTGTTCGGGTTGGGTGTGCACTGTAAGTGTTTCCTGGCATTCCATGTTTGGCTGCTGAAGTGCCTGAATCAGAGCTGCCGGTGGTCTGATCTCCGCCTGGCTGGGCTATGATGTGAAACAATTAGCTCAGGTCCATGGGGGCCACCCACAGCGAAGCCTACGAACACTGCAAGGATCCATGTTCAACCCACAGATCGCTTCCATGTTGTCAGAGGAAGGCGAAAGTTATTTATTTATATATATTTTTTGGGAGTAGCCAGCTGTCATTCGGTCTGAACGTTGTATTACTTTAAGTCTCCTTTAGTGAGGAATGAAACTGCTGCGGCTGCTGTTTATTGACAGCCCAACTATGCTGTGAGGCTGATGTGATTAAGCTTGTCTCATTGTGTAGACTGTAGCTGGGAGATGAGTCGAACATCTCATAGTGCTTTGATTACAAAGACATTAAGATAGGCCTCCGTATACTGTAGTTAAGCCATCTGTTAATCTCCCACTTCTATTGGGGATTATTGCTCATTCCAAGATATGGTCTAAACACAGCTACAATCCAATTCTCCCTATGTAGCTGGTGTATTTTATGTGGAATATGTTATGTTTAAAATGGTGCTTTGAGATATACTGTAGTTATTTTTAAGAAAATAATTTAAGGTGCGTATAATACCAGACTGTAAGCCGTTCATTTCACATTAAAGCAATTATAGATTTATTATACATTAGCCCTATTATTTCACCTACTGTAAATCAATTTATAGCATAATATGAGTGAAATATAAGGAATTATATGATCGTTTATAATTGTCTTATTTCAAGGTTTAGTATTTAAGAATTTAACAACCTGTTGGAAAATCCCTATATTCTCGTCTACAGCTACAACCATGTACAACACTAGCTTAATTTGGCTTCAAGATGATATTGACAACAGCCAATTCCATTTCTAAGCTAATGGTAGCTAGTGTTGTTGCTGTTGTAGAGGAAGGAGGAATAATACTAAAAGACTATCTAGTTGGCACCGATCTAAATTTAATACATATAAATAATAATTAAATAAGTAAATAAAATGGGGTGCTGCCACAGAAGATTATTTAAAACCCTGCGTCTTATCAGGTTTTAAATTAACCTATTTTATATTTTTCCTTCCGATTGAACTGCACAACTTCTGTTAGCTTGTTAGCTAATGATAACATATTAACTGACTGTAAAACACATAAATGTATTTGATTAAAAAACTGTATCTCATATTTTACAAGTACTAAAACAAAGTTAATACATGTATCTTCATTGTCTTTAAACCCCAGAAACTGTTGTAAATTATTTAGGTTTGCATATATAGCTAATAAGTTAACACACGTTTGTCAGTTTAATCAGGTAAACTTCTGTTAGCTTGCTAGCTACTTTAGCCACTGTCAACTTGTTAGCTAATGATACTTATGAACTAATGATAAAAAAACATACAGTACATTTGTTTCATTGAAAAATTTAGATTATATCTTCTAATTACCAGAAGAAAGATATTGTGGGTTTATTCAGTGTCTTTAAATCCCAGACATAGAATAAATTATTTAGAAATAGGAGTGACAGGAAGTAGTATTATCACATGTATATAAAAAAAATCACTGGTAGTGACAGGCCCAATTAGCCTATAAATTACATAATCTGACTAATGAGTAAATAATTAAATAAACTGGGGCTGCCATCACAAATAACGTCTTGAAAGCCCCAAATGTTTGCACTTTTTAAAATAACTTAAACTTACAGTGTAATTCTCTCAGTATGTCTGAATTGGCAAACATCAGCTGACATGCTAGCAACTATTAGCTACTATTAGCTCACAAGTTAACTGAGTGTAAATGAAAAAAAATAAAAAATTCTCCAAGGTATGTTTAAACCCTACAAACTGCTGCAAATATTTAGGAATACAAGTGACAGGAAGTGGAACAGATCCAGTTTTTGGATCAGAAATACTTAGAAATGCTAATGTCAGCAAACTCAGCTCAAAGGACAATAAGCCTCTAACACAAACTTCATATAAGCACACACATATTTTACATTCTGAACCTTTAATATTAACCATCTTTTCATACATCGCCTTATTTTGCACATGGTCCACTTTTGACAGCAGCATGTTAGAAAACTCTGGGATATTGCTATAAATTCCTCTGTTGGCTCTTTGAATTTTACATCATAAAGTCTCATCATTAAATTACATTCTGTGTCTCCCAGTGATACACATTAGCCAGACTTACTGACTTATGTAATAAAAGTTAGTGCCGTGTAACACCATGTTCTTGACATTCCACTGTCATATCCGAGGGCAGTTCATAAATTTTTAGCACCAACCAGATCTGTCTAAGCACAGCTTGTCTTTAAGGAACGGGGGAAGTGGTAGGTTAATATCACACACACAAGACTAATGCTGTGGCTTGTCTGTTTCCAGGAAATTACTGCCTCTGGAGGACATTTGTTTGGACAGTATGTTGATTCTGACTTAGTTAATAGCTACTGTATCATCTTCTGGCTAAATGGTGCATGAAATGAACATCTCTATTCCCCAGTAAACATAGTTTTATGATAACATCAGCATACATGCATTCTAAACAACTTAGCTACACATAAATTTTGTGACTGTGATTGCTATGTCCTCCAGGGAGAGCAGGGTACAAGCCTCAGCAAGCTTCCCTTCTGTTAACCAACGGAGACATCAGATTTTTAAGTTCACTGATGACCGACATCTCTCGCAGGAGCTTTATTTTTTACTCTCGACATAAATGATTATTCCTTATAAACAGCAACTTGCAAGATTACCCAGAGTCCTTATGGTATTAATCAGGATTTTCAACACATTTCAGACAAATCATTAGCTGTAGGATGATGTACGGTGTGTCAAATGAAAATGTCAGTGTTGATCCAGGAGGCTTTTTTCCACTGAGGTTGAGGATATTACTAGTACCAGGCACTTGTTGTTGCCTACCCAGCTCCAAAAATTGTTGTTAATGCCAGAAACCGTGCATCACTTCCTGTGCACCCGTGGATTTTTCCCAGAAAAGACGTATGAGACACTGCGTTTGGAACAACAGATGCAGAGCAGCAGCTTTCATGAATTAAGTATTAGATGTTTCATGTAAAGATGTGAAACAGCAAAGGGGTCAAATAATGTGAAGACCTTGATTCACACACATTAACAATGAAAAATGTATACAACAGGTGACACAGGTCTGTTGGTTTACAATAGAATGAGCTGTTCAGATTTAATTAACCCATAAAGACCCAAACATCCACCTTTGACCAAAAGCATCTACTGATCTAATATGTTTAATAACTGTTGATCCACTAATCCTATCAATACATGTAAATAATTGGTGTAAAATATAGTTTGTCGTCTTTCCATTTTCATCAGATATGACCCATTTGGAGGTTCAGAGGCTCCGTAGTTACCGTGGAAACACCGTCATCTTCTATAACAGTGATTCACCATGGAGTTGGATCAATGACAGTGGATGGAGATACTGGGTTTATGTTCAGTTAATGATAGAATTTACTGAAAAAGTCACTTTTTCTTCAGTTTTCTCTGTGTTTGATATAATAACCCTCAACTTTAATCTGAGCTTTTATGAACATTTTCATGATCAGTGAATTAAATACAGGAAAATACCTGATTTATACTGATAACATGCAAAATACCGAGGATAATATTATAACAAATGGAGATAAATCACTTAAGATAAGGTTAGATATAATTTCATTCGGGAACAGACACAAAAGTAGCACTGAGTCTTTATTTGTTAAATACAGGAAATATACCTGATTTTCACTGGAAAATGCAAATTGCAGAGGATAATGTTACAGTAGATGGTGATAAATCAGTGGGAAACACAAGAAAAATCATTTGGAAGTTGTGCCAAAAATAGTTGTGAGACTAAGAGTTAATAAAAACATCCTTGTCTGACTCTGTTTTAGAGTTTTACCCTCTTTGCTTTGTGAATTACATGTGATTCACAGCACGGGTTCTTATCAGCCAGTCTCATCTACTGATACGCTTCCAACTTTCCAGTGTTTACTACTTCTTCAGAGACGACTAATTGAAAATATCATTACAGAATGAATGCTCTATTAAAGAAACACTAGTGAGCTAGATCATAAAAACAAAGAATATATTGCATTTGGCCTGCATGATGTCAGAAAAATGTGTGATCAATACAATCTCATTTTAGATAAATAAACTAATGTCAGAGTTTGCACGTTGACCACAGGCCGACCCAATAACAGGTAAAAGGCAGTTAATGAGTTCCTTTCCTGCTATTGTGTCGGAGAAAACTTGAGAGGCAAAAATATGAACTGTTTACAACCCCCTGTATGTATGACAAACATATTAGTAAGTAGCAACCCCTATATTCTGTAGAGACCATATACTTTAACATATAGTTTCATTTACTAACATCATCCCAGCTCAGTTAATCAATTTATGGCTTGTTGGCTACCTTGTTATTAATGTTATTCATCATTAAGTGTGTGATTGAGGACAATATGATAACATTACTGTTTACCACTGGACTGTGGATATGACTTTATGTTAATTTATGTGTTATTATGGTCACCATGGGGGGCTATTTAATAAGGCAATGCACTAAAAAAGTCTGGCAATATCTATCTCAACATAGACATAATAGTTAAAGTATGGAACAAACAAACAAACATAAAAAAAATAGTATAAGCATCATCAAATCATACTGTGAAGAAGTTCACAAAAGGAGTGGCAGAAGTATGCACCGTTTTAAAATTCCCACCCCTTTCTGCTCGTCATAGTTTATATATCTATCTATTTACTGCATAAACATCCATGTACTACATAATTATCCATATCAATACATGTATATATACTACTTAAATATCCATAATATCAATAAACATATTAGATCCATACAAATAGATAAAACATACATATACTATTTGATTAAGTTAGGTTCATTACATTTACTTATACTTTTCAGACCATATATATGTTTCCTGTCATACATATATGCTTGTAGACATGTAATAGAGGCTTCATGTGCTCGTTCACTGATACCTGGTTTTTACAGGACCTTATTTTTTAGGACCACAACCGTGGCTTTTTGACTAGTTGCACAGGTCAAGTAGGATCTAAACACAACTGTTGTTCACAGAACCTGTCTGTAACAATATACGGAGTCTAAAATACTTCAACATTAACCAGAACTGCCTTTCTTGCTTACCTCATTTCCATCATTGTCATCAGGTTATGTAACGTCGCAGTGAGAATGAAACTTAGCGCCGTTAACCTGAAGTTAGATGGTGGTTAGCTCAGGTGTCATCAAGTGTTTGCGTGTTCAGTGTGAGTGAAAAGCAAAGTCTTCATTGTTCATGTTTATGTCATGATGACGGTGAAATTCGATGCTTCAGCACTGTTATGCTCAGTGATGAAAATAATGCATGTAAAATATGACAGTATTTTTGGGGTGACATGATTAACCCACAAAGACCCAGTGCCACTTTTGTGGCAGTTCCCAAATGAACTTTTCTCTGTATTTAACTTTTATTAAGCAATTTGTCACCATTTATTGTAATGTTATCCTCTGTATTTTGTGTTTTGTTTTTTTTTTTCAATGAAAATCAGGTATTTTCCTATATTTAACTCGCTGATCATGTAGATGTTCAAAAAAGCTCAGATTAAAGTTGATTGTCATAATATCAGAAACAGAGAAAAATGAAGAAAACATGACTTTTTCAACAAAATCTCTCATTAACTGAACATAAACCCAGTGTGCCCTTCCACTGTCATTGATCCAACTCCATGGATTTTACTGGTGATTCAATGTTGTAGAAGATGACGGTGTTACCACGGTAACTACGGAGCCTCTGAACATCCCAATGGGTCATATGTGATGACCATGAAAAGACGACAAACTGTATATTACATTAATTATTGACATGTATTGATAGGATTAGTGGGTCAACAGGCATTAAACAGTTTAGATCAGTAGATGGTATTGGTCTGGTGGTTGTTTGGGTCTTTATGGGTTAAGGTTACTTTGGCATAAAAAGTAAAAACCCAGGATAATTTGTCTTATAAAGACAAGGTTTAGACAACGTGGTGTCATGCAGCTGCATGTGTTGAAAATAGCGTTCTATGAATCTGGGACATCTCCGTACCTGGCCACATTTGCATTCCCTTCTGCTGAAATGTGCACACTCTTATTCTTTTTGGACTCATTTTTGTTCAGAACTTTTGCGTTGCCCGACAGCACGCAAAATTACACTCGTACACACCACCCAAAAAAAAACAAAGAAACACGTATGGATAAAGGAAAAGGAAGTTTCCAGACACCCAGCAGCGCCGGGAAGATGTGTGTCAAATCAAAGGCGCTCATGGATCATCTGTTATACAGTAACTCTAGTAGTGGTGTCTTAAGAACCCCCCCCCTCCCCCTTCCA
>JAPQRQ010000006.1:1237313-1253471 GCA_037367365.1 Apogon talboti
ACGCGGGTGGGGGTGGCGGGGGGGGGGGGGTCGGGGTAGTGGCTTGGAGTGTCTTTCCACAAGTGCTTTGCTACCCACCGCTGAAACTGGAACCCTGTGGGAACAACCATGTTCAGGTGTATTTTATATGCAGTGCATGGAAGCCGATTTGAGGAAACAAACAGCCCCGGCAAAAAAAAAAAGAAGTACGAGCGGCACTTCTATGCAGCCGTTGTGAACAAAGACCATGTAAAGTAGACCCTGGTTTAAAGGGTCAATATGTGAGGTTTGTGTGTTTGTGCTCATGTGAAGTTTGTGTTGGAGTCTGGGTGCTGACATTAGCTCCATTTCTAAGCTAATGACCATCTCAGTTGCGGTCTGCGATAGCTGCCCAAACATTGTTTTCTATGTGGAGGACTTAGGTTGTTTTTTCCCATGAAACTCTTTATGCTTACTCCTGAGTTCTTCAGTGTCACTGCTCTGCTGCGTTACATCAGCAATTAACAACTGCAGCTTGAACATGAAGCCAAGGCAGAAATATCCTTAACTGAAGGACCACTGAACGCCACATTATCCTCCTGAGACACAGGGAAGTAGAAGTTTTAGTTTTTTACATTAAATAATAATTGCCTTGATTGGAAACAGCATTGTGCAACAGTTTCTTCAGATGTATTTTTTAATTGTTTTTTTATGGAATGTCCTTTTCAGCGGACACCGTTTTTTTTTTTTAACGAAACTGTGAAACTCTTGTCCCCTACAGAGGACAAAAATGCATTGCTGGGTCTCAGGAGGATTTGCTGGATCCCATTGTCTTACATTGAACTTCTCTTTTATAAATACAAAGTAAGTTTTTTCCAGAAGTCATCATGATCTCATACTTGAATATTCATTTTATTTCAGTCCTCTGATCAGTGGTCCTTTTGTACATTTCCCCACTGTCACAAATTTTAGGGCTAATAAAAGTAATTGATGATTGATTGACAGCTGGATCGCCTGGATCTGGGTCCTCTGTATATGGAATTAAATGTGTTATTCTTCCTGATATACAGCTGGACTTCTGATGTAGTTAAATTGAAGAAAAAAGCCAGACCATTAAATTATTTTTGGTATCCAGTGTTTTATGAAGCTTACTGTTTTAATGTCGTTAAATTATAGTTGCAGCCTTTGCTCAACCGTAACTCCTCGTTCTTCCCCAGCTCGACGTTTTTGTCCAAATATGGCGGTCACTTCTGGCTTCAAGAATGTAACATGGTGATGGCCAAAACACAAATTCGAGGCTTCAAAATCATAGTCAGTAAAACAATGAGTGACGTCTATTGGGCTCTTTTTCTATACAGGCTGTGTGTGCAACACGAGCTAGCGTTAGCTTAGAGACGGAGTCACTTAACGACAACAAAATTGGTTTTGAGCACAACATGAACACAGATTCCAACACAAACTCCAAGTAAGCATAAGAGTGAATGTTAGATATTGAACTCCACATTGATCCCACATCTGTTTTGTGCAGATTGAAACCATGAAAGCTTTTTTTTTTTTTTTTTTTTAATGCTGACAGCTGTGTGATGCTTTGATAAACAGGAGCTTATCTATAACTGTTCTCACACACTTATCTGACAATCAGCTACCTGATATGCTGGAACGTCCCAGGCTTGTAACTGCTGTTGTAAACAGATCTTATTATCACACTTGCTGCTGGAGAACTGGGTGTGGATATCTAGCTTATTTTATTTCACCATGTTAACACGATGTTTCTGTCCTCACCTTGATGAATGTGTTTATTCCAGTCTTATAGTTGTCTTATAGTTTCACCACACAATCTGTTTATCAGACAAAACCATTCCAGAGCCCACATGTAATCAGCCATCTCACTCCTCTGCTGAGGAACAATTGGGTTCAGAGCAAAAGCAGCTTTATTTGCAGGACTTCAAACAGCCTATTTTCCCCAGGGTCATTACCCCGCTCAGGAAATGAGAAAGTAGGCTCCTGATGTCACTGGCAAACCCCTCGCACAAAATGCCGGGTTAAACTAGGAAGGGGGGAGGAGGGAGGGGAGGGCTATGCTAGATCAGAGTTCAGACATGTTTACATTACAGCTCAGGATATTTCTCAGAGCCCGGCCAAGCTGCTGAAGTTCCCAGGCTCCAGAGTTGCAGAGTGCTGAAAAGAGGCACAAGCATTCACTTTTTCTTCTCTCCTCTCCCTCTCCCTCCCTCTCCGGTGTTCTGGGGTCCGTGTCATAGTTCAACTACATTTGCATCGTAGTAATGCTCTGTTCTTTGCTCCAGTTGTCCTTGGGGGATATTATGGATGTGAAATGTACGAAAGTCACAAAACCAGTTGACACAGACGGTGTTTTTGTGTGTGAAATAGTGTTCCTGACATTGTTGGGGAAAAATGAATGTCAGGAACTAATAGCAAATTCAGCACAAGTACGTGTTATTTTTATTTTTTCCCCTCTAGCCCTTGACATCTTCTTGTCTTCAGTAGAAAAAGCGTTGACGATGCTGGGTTTCAGTAGTGACGGTAATCATATCTGGCAAAACACACTGGCCACCCTGTCTTTAACATGAGCATCTGAAGAACAGTTTAACCAGCATCGACAATAATGTACGCAAAAACCAACGAACATCTGGGCTTTGTCTTCACTGTGAAAAGGTACAACTGGCAACAATCGGCATCCATTCCCAGGCCAAATGACTGTGCAGTAGTCACGGGTATTCACCGGCTCCAGCTCTGACTGGCAGTGACGCAAACATGACATTCTATTTTTTAACTCTATTTCCACTGCAATGCTTTTCTACCAGCCCATAAATAACCAGATGGGGACATTATTTATAGTATTTTACAATGAGCAACAATGTGTACCAGAAATTTTATGTGCAATAGCGAATTTGTTTGGATTGTGCAAGTTGCAACACCAGCGAGACAGTGAAGTTCGAGGACTTCTGATAGGAGGAGATAAATGTTGGCATCGGCTCAGCTTGAACAAACCATAGATATCTCCAAAGGAAGTAGTCTCAGAATTACAGCAAATCAAAAGAATCCTGTACAAAGACTTTCAAGAAAAACTGGAAAAGTTAAGTGCAGTTGCTGGTGTTTTTTGGGGAACTTTGGGCAGCAAGGTGTGTATGTTTAGGCAGTTTGATGTTGTGGTGACTCACTGTGCTATTGTAGATATTTGGGTCCCAGAGGTATGACCATCCTGAGCCAAAAAAGTTTGGGAAAGCCCATCTAGATTTACTAGGTGTCTGTTCTGGTAGACAGGATGTACACCATTGGAAGAATCCTGCTATAGAGAACCAAAGTCCCGCCTCTTCCTGTTGTACCCTATGGGATCTAATTTTGGAAGAAATATGAATGGTATTCAATGGAAAGAGAGTTATCTGCCATGAATTATGCATCATTTACACATACAGTATGGCATTCTTAATTTTGAGATTTTGTCAAATGATATGACTTTGAAAATATGTAAATATAAAGACCACACACCTGAAAGTCATGGAGCTACTATAAGAGCCTGAGGATGTCTCTAGCTTCAACATGAACAGACTTGTAGTCCATTTTATGCCTTTTAATAATTTTTCACCTCATCTCATTGAAGATTGAGGTAAAATATACAGAGGCAGCGGCCATTTTTATTGTTGGTGTCATGTATCACATGAGACAAGGGATGCAGTCCATTGAGCTCTTAAACACAAAACTAGATGTCTCTACTATCTTTGCCACAAACTCTGACTTTTTTGCCTCTAAAATTAAATTGACAAACATCACTTGCGTAAATGGTGACACAATTCAGTTGAGATTAAAAAATTTAAAAAATTATCTAATGCCATTGGCCTTCCTTTATATTTTTTATGAAGTTTGATCTTTTGAGTTCCTATTTAAGTGTCCATTCTCCTCTCTTCCTCTACCAGTTTTATCATTAGGTTTTCTTCTTCAAATTGAAACTCATAGACGCTTATTTTGACGCCATTCATAAAAAGCACTGTCTTTTAATCTTCATGTGCTGCGTCAGCTGATAGTTTACATTATAGCTCTGTTAGCTTAGCTCTGTTTTTACACAGAAAACAACCACAGTAAAACCACTAATCACCTCTGTTTTCTGTTCAGTTTGTGTTGTCAATAGCTGAACTAAAGATCTGTTTGAACTGAGAACTGTCACAGTTTAGTCTGAACCGTGGATCAACAAACGGCAACTTACCAAAGATAATAACATCCCAGAATAACTTTATACTTTCATAAGCCTCATAATCAAACTCACCCGTGTAGAAGAATAATAAGTCAGTTGGACCTTCAGTATTAATATATTCAGGTCGTGTCTCTACAATTCAATACATTGGCACCTTTGGCAGAACCTCAGAGCTCTTTATTCTAAACACTGTAATGATTATTTGAAGTCGTTTATTAACATATGGATGTAAAAATACTCTATATAACCCATTTAACAGTACAACGGTGTAATCATTTGGGTTTTTGTAACGTACACACCAAGTTACCAGCTTGTTTCCTCCAACATAGTTATGAAGTGGTCAGACTGGGCCAGAAACATGACTGTTCACAGATTTAACACAACAAATTTAGTCTTATTTACTGCCGGGACTCTATGTGGTCAAACCATCTGTGGTAAACATGTATCACAGTTTTGACTTTCATCTACAGTACTCGCCTTAGTCACACACACACACACGCACGCACACACACGTTTTTTTCTGTTCAGTTCTAACTCCAAAAACCAATCTACACTGTTGGCTTGTTAGTTTTCAGATGCCTGCTAATTCCTTGCTCCCTTGGACACGCTGCCAGATGATTAAAGTGTAATATAACTGATTTGTCATAATAATGTTGTGGGTTTTGTCTTAATGGGCACAGTTTTCTGAGGACTCTCTGTGTGGAAAACCTCAGAAGAACTACCAGAGTCCTGTCATGTTGAAGCATGGACATGGTCAAAACTAAATAAACTGAAACTCAATCACAATGTTCTGGTTTTCACTTGGTACAAATTATAGGTATTGGTGCTGTTCCTGCTTTGGGATTTACAAAACTGTCAACTTCAGACATCTCAAAGGGCTGTTTGCGGCATCAGATGCAGGTCTGAAGCAGAAACATAGATGGGTTTGTTTCTCGTCGCAGCTCTGCCAGTGGTGCTGAGAAGTGGCAGCTGGAATGTTTGTGTTAGTCCTGTGCTGTGGTGAGGTGTCACAGTGCTGAGCGCTGTTCTGGCGCCTGTTCTCTCTCCACCTTGCCTGGAGGCGAACAGACACCACCGCCGCATCTGCAACATACAGAAGGTAAAACCAGGGCAGGATCTCTGCTCTGTGTCTGCCCCGTCCAATCGCCAATGCTCTGATTTTAACAGTAAACAGACCTGCAGTGACAGCGGTGATGCACGATCCACTGGCTTTTTACACTCACCTCAGCTGGCACAGATTCTTGTATTTACTTATCAATTAACTTTTTACTTTCCCCTTAAAAATCATCACCGACACAGATGCCACGCATTTCTATTAATGTCTTTGCCAAAAAAATGTGTAGAAATTATTTATCATTATTATTAGTTTACACTGTTGTTTTGTGTAGATGTCTGTTTTATCTGCGGAGAGTTTTGACATTTACAGAGCCTCTGGTGGGTCCCTGAAGGCATCATTGGTTCGCGCTTTCTAAGCAACTGATTCATTTTCATTTTCATTTCATGTCAGTTTTACATGTATTGAAAGTAAAGAACAGTTTTACTTAAAAAAAATATTTTTTTTTTTTACATTGTTTATATATTTATTTGGCTATTTTTGATTTGTTACACTACTTTTGTAAACAAAATAAATTGCAACATCAACTGTAATCTCCAAATCTTCATTTACATACATTAAAGGTGTGTTTTCACAAGTTATTTCACTTTTGCTCAAAATTAGAATTCTAATTTTTCAACGTAATTAAACAGACCTATGGTGACACCAGTGATGCATGATTCACTGTTTTTTTACACTAATCTCAGCGGGCACAGATTCTTATAGTTGCTTATCAATTAACTTTGACTTCCCCTGAAGTCCCTAGAATTCATCACAGACGCAGACACCGCACATTTGCAGTAATGTCACAGCTAAAAAACATGCATAGAATTAATTTATTTATCATTTTACATTGTTGTTTTTTGTTGAAGACATCAGTTTTATATGCGGTGAGTGTCGAGATTTACAGAGCCTCTGGTGGGTCCCTGAAGGCAGCATTGGTTACAGCTTTCTATGCTACTTATTCATTTTTCATTGTCATTTAATGTCAGGTTTACATGTACTGAAAGTGAAGTAAAAAACTATTTTACTCAGAAATCTTAGTATTTTTTTTTATTTTTGGCATTTTTAATCCATTTATTTGGCTATTTTTCATATGTTACACTACTTTTGTGAACGAAACCAATTGCGAAATCAATCTGTAATCTCCAAATTTCCATTTACACAAAGTAAAGGTGCTTTTTCACAAGTTATTTCACTTTTCTTCAAAATCCAAATTGTAATTTTTCAACTTCAGGACCATTTTTCACATTTTGATTCACAACACGTCAGTTATCAGGTTAATATGACGTGCCTAAAAAGTTGATTATAAGCAGGTATGACAAAAACAGACATTTATGTTACAGACTCCTAAGGGTTAAAACAGACAAAATATCATGTAGCTGAACTGCAGATTCTGACTTAAATGACTTACCGTTGGGTTTTTGTGACACATTTATGTAACACAGTATAATATTCATAACCTTGGATTGCATTACAGTGTCACAGAAAGGAAAAACCATAACAAAAAGGGAAGTACAGGGCGGGGATTCCTACTGTATCTTGGAGTTAAAGCTTTCCTTTCCACCTTCCTCTCCTTTCCTTAAGCGGTCCAGGCATTCTCTTACAGCTGAATCGAAAGTGTTTTCAATTCCCCTAAATTTGCCTCTTTGACGTTGTTTCAGGTTTTTCCAGTTCTTCAGAATGTCTGGTAAAGTCAGGTGGTGACAGTTACCCAACCATATGAATAACACCAGTCAACAAGGAGCCCGTTTACATGACCATGGAAATCCGATAATCAGATAATTGGAATAATTGGATCTGACACGATTACATGCACTTCTGAAATACGATAATTGATTTAGATGTGTCAGTCCATTATCGGATTTCTTTCGGATTGCGTACGTATGTAGTGATGGTAGACTCAAACTTTGGAATATTGAGCCTGTTTACATGACCATAAAAGTCTGATAACTGGGAGTAATCAGATAATTGGAATAATCGGATCTGACGTGTTTACATGCACTTCTGAAATAGAATAATTGATTTAGATGTTTGAGTCCATTATCTGATTTGTTTCGGATTACGTATGTACATAGTGATGGTAGACTTAAACTTCCTGTTAATGTCTTCCACTCACGTTTGTCTACATAACTTGTGTTTTCTATGATTTTAATTGTGTTTACACATGCACAGATGTAAAAGAATGAAATAAATCAGATTAACCTGTATACATGCAGGAAGACATCAGACTATTGGGGAGAAATCCAGGTGTGTTAATCTGATTACTCATAATCAGATTACTGTCGATATCGGATAAAACCTATCAGATTATACTGTTTACATGAACACTTGAATAATCTGATAACTCCAGAGGTCGGATAATGATCGGAGTATTAGTGTGTATGTAAACAGGCTCAGTGTTTTCCCTTCTCGTTTGATTGTCACTTCCATTTTCTATCATTTAATTGGTTTTACACATGCGCAGATGTAAAAGAATGAAATAAATCAGATTAACCTGTATACATGCAGGAAGACATCAGACTATTGGGGAGAAATCCAGGTGTGTTAATCTGATTACTCATAATCAGATTACTGTCGATATCGGATAAAACCTATCAGATTATACTGTTTACATGAACACTTGAATAATCTGATAACTCCAGAAATCAGATAATCATCAGAGTATTAGTGTGTATTAGTGTAATCGGGCTCAATGATTTCACCACCGAAAAAAAAAAAAAGCTGATGTGCTGATTCCAAATCTGAAATCTCAATTTTTCAACATTTGAGTAATATGTAAGTAAATGTATAGCTAATATCAGCACATGGGGGTATGTGTAGCCCCATTTGAGAAAGACTAATGTAACACATTACAATTCTGAGACAGTAATATAGTAAGATAAGGAATTACTATTAAATAACAGTAACAAAGTCATCTGTCATGTATTACAGTTTGGAAGTAACTTGCACAGTTGTGAATAACCTGCATTATTATGTCTAGATCAGATGTTTTTTGTCCAGTAGCAGATGATTCTATACCATATTGGAATTTGTGGAAGCCTTTTAGGTTTTGTGCTGACAAATATCGTCAAATTCACCACAAAACCAAATCGTATGTTGCGTGAAGTCTGCGTTGGAGTGTTTTGTTCCATTTGTTGATACTATTTGCTGTAAAACCATGGCCTCTGAGCAAACTTGTGTGATGTTGTAACAACTATTTCTGGCACCAGCAGGGGAAGTAGGCTGCAGTTATTCAAGAGCTGCCTCCCATTGATCATTAATCACGTAATTATTGAAATTCCTCATCCCTCCAAAATGTAAGAACCCTTCTGTAATGCGGCTCATGTAATAGTGAGAGGTTAGTTAATAAAAAAAAGACAAATGATGTTGTTTGCGGCGTTTAATGTTGCTGGAGAAACTTCTTCATTGGTTCTTAGACAGTGGAGGGAAGCCCTGTTATTAAAGTGGGACCGTTTGTTCCATGTATTCTTTAAAATTAAGGCGGTAAACAGTCATTAGGAAGTCAAGGCTCATTCTTTTGCCCTTCTGCTCACAGCGAGAAAAAAAAAAAAAAAATCCAAGATGCTGCATTCTTTTCATGGTTGTTAGTGAGAAAGTGGGGTTATTATGTGTGCGTATGTATGATAACTAGAAGGAGAAAGAGAGAGTGAAGAGAACATTCCTTTCTCACTCCCACTCTCTACCACCACACCCCCATCGCTACTCACTGCCACCCCACCCCCAGTTTCCTTCCTGTGCTTTTTTTAGAGTCTATTGGATGTTTTTTCCCACATCCGGCAACAACGCCAGCCTTTTTTATGCCATAACCTAACAGCGTGGTGTTCTGCGGTCCGGCTCCACACGGGTTTGGTCAGATGTGATGAATTAATGAAGGCCGTTCTGTCCTGACTTCACATCCTCCTCCAGGACGCTTCACACAGCGCTGCAGCTCAAGGTGACGGTGCGTGGCTTTAAATGGAGGAAGGAGCCGCTGCCGTGTGGAATAGTTCTGTAAACCAGTCCTGCATTTGTTTACTGTGTGATAAACTATGACAGCTATTAGTTTGTTGGTGCTACTGATGCTCAGAAACACTACTGATTTTTAATGAACTTGATTAGTAACATGATAAGGAGCGTAAAAATGCAAATGCAAATCCCACCATTCTGTTGGTATACCAAAATTAGTTATATATATATATATATATATAGTGTGTGTGTGTGTGTGTGTGTGTGTGTGTGTGTGTGTGTGTGTGTGTGTGTGTGTATAATAATTTCATTCACAGATTCTCAGTCATAAAAATATGGAAATAATATGTTATTGACACATTGAATTCAAGTGCTTCATTACCAACTAACATAACAACAAGTTTTGCTTACAAAATGCTCCAGAGTTTGTTTTCAGAATGTTTTTATTTATATAATTGTAATTGTTATAAAGGTTCTACCTCTAGATTTCGGAAACATTTGTCATGTCCTACCCATAAATATAATATAATATAATATAATATAATATAATATAATATAACCAGTAAATACATAATTTACTAATATAATGTAAAACTGACTCATTTGATGGTTGTGTAGAGGACTTATGTAATCTAGTTTCATGTTCTTTACACCACTAATAGAATCAGTCATTGAGTAATTGATATAAAGAACTTCAATAACGAAAGGGCAGATAGATTTTTACTCTTACACGTTTTTGCCCGCTCTTCCATTAGCCAAATAGACCTTCATACATTAATCAGAACTAGTTTTCAGTGCTGATTAAAACACTGACACTCATGTTTATCAGTGTTTGTCCTCATTGTCATTCTCAGTGAATTAATTCCCTCAGTAAGAGTGAATTTTCCCCTCTATCATGCTGCCTTGGCTGGGTTTGAATCACCAGACTCATCTGTTTTGCCTGAAGTAGTCAAAGCAAGAGAAAAAAACAGCTGCCAAGTCAGTGAAGGGATGCTTTGCCAGTTGAGCTGTGAAATCCACACAAGCAAGCAGGATAATATCTTCCACTCAGACCAAATATCATACCCGCCGATGGAAAGACAAATGGTTTGGTGTGCGAAGCCTTGACCCACTCGGGTGTAATTTAATGTGACAGCAGCATAAGGTCAAACCTGATATCCCAAATATCATCTAGTTGGCACTGAAGGTATGTGTGCCTTTGTGTGAATGACATTTATGGAGAACAGTGTGAGGCGGCCTCATGTGGTGCCGTGGGTTTTTGTTACTGGGTCACGAACAAATCACCTTTTCCAACATTTTTATGCAATAAATAATGTAATTTCTGTATAGATTCTGTAAGATTTGCACATGCTTTTGTGCTTATGTGACATTCGTTTACTCTATTTCCATTTATTTGCAGAAATATGAAGTCAGTGTTAAAATGTCATAACGTGCAGTTCCTCAAACGACCACTAGGAGCTAAAGTGCATCAGTCCTCATGGACTCCTGTGTTATAGATGATGACAGCCTGGAACACTCCGTTTTTTTTCTCTATTGCTACCTTCCCTTTTGTGACAGCTCTGCAGGGGGTGGATTTTAACATAAGTCACCTGTCTAAATTATATTAATACTTAAAGTCAGGTGTAAATACAGGTGTGGCCGCTTTGAGTGACAGGTGATGAGTACTGAGCATTTCTGCTGAGGGGACTTTGATTGACAGCTAGCTTTGTTCATTTAATAAAAACATGTTTCTTTGACAGGCAGCTCTACTGTAGCCATGAAAAGCTACACAAATAAGACTCTCAAAGGATTCTCTTTTGAAGTTTACCAGTATTTAATTGCAGTACCCAGCCTATAAGATACAGAGCTAAGTTACGCTAGCTTAGCTAATGTTTCCATCAATTCCAGTTGGATTATACGGTCTGTCAGCTAGCCTGTAAATTAGACCAACCCCAATCAGAGTGTTTATACATTACACACTGTATATATTAATATTTACAGCTGGTTTTACCAAATGGATGGTCAGGAACCAGCAAAATGTATAACAATAATGTCATATGTGAATTAATTTCCAGAATTAAAATAGTATAATACTGTTCTCTGGAGGTGTTCATATATGATAAGGCAGTGGAGAGGAAAGAAAACTGACACAAAAGACGCAAGAAGATGTGAAAAATGAAATAAGAAGACAACACCACCACAAGATAGAAAAGAGATGTAAAAGATGTAACAAGATGAGAATGGAAGAGATCATCAAAATGTATTCATTATGCCAATTCATGGTGTGTTTTTATAAATATGGGTCTATAGGAGATGTAAAAGTTGAAATTGAAAAGGTTTGGGAATTAGTGAATTACTGTATCAAGCAGCTGTAAACACTTGGAAGAGATTTCTAATTTTCTCCATATATTGAATAAAAATGCCCTATTTGGTACAAAAGTTTATTTAATTTCACTACTGTTTGCCAGGTAAAAGGCTTCACAGTGCAAAAGCTCTGTAGTATTTCAGATACAAACTGTCCATAGTGTTAAACCTTAACTTAACACACACACCTGCAGTGACCAAAACCGGATGATAACACTTAAGATGAGTGAGTTACACCAACAACGTGTTGACAATAGCTGTATTATATAGTTGGATGTGTTAAACTGTACTTGTTAAAGTAAATGTTGTACTTAACTAGCAGTATATCACATGACACCAGAGGTTTATCTATATTATTGTTTACTCTGCCTGTTTTTGAGGACCAGCCTTCATTTGGTTTTGTGTAACTCAACCCCTGCTGTTATTAGAAACTTGGCTTGTAGTTGAGTTATGGTTTTTATTTCAAGAAATACAATAATAAAAACATGAGTAGCTCTCTGCCACTGTTATTCTGACAATTTAGAAAAGGTCGGAGATGCTCGGTCTGTGGTTTTCCCATGAAAATCCATATCTTCATCCCTGAGTCATACTACGCAGCAACACTAGCTACCATTAGCATTACAGAACAGTTAGCTAATATCAACAAATATTGTCTCCCAGCACAAAAACTCTACAATATAAACTTCATATACGTTCTGAGGTGCACATGAATCATACATTAACCCTTTATAGGGCACTCATAGAAATACCCTGAAATTGAAAATGTCAACCTTAGTGTGTTATTGGAGGACATAACAAGACTTTATTACTTTTGTGAAGTTTTTCAAAATATTTTATTGTCATGTAGAAAATTAAGTTCAATGAAGTTACCATATTTGGTTCCTTACCCATAAGTGGCAAAAAAAAATGTATATCCAAGAAGTATATATAAAAAATACAGTAAAAACACATGTAAGGTGCTAGGAACATGTATTTTAGAACATTCGACCAAAGTACACATTGGACCTGAGATTGTTGACTCACTGTCCTCAATATAACTGTTGCTGTCACTGTTTTGTAATGTGTGCGGAAATGACCAAAAATAGTCACTTGCCCGATGAAGGGTTAAGCTTATACTTTCATAGTCGTTCAGCATTGGACACTTTCTTACATCAGACCTAAACTAAGAGACATAAACGTTTAACTACCGGTCTATTTTATGTAACTCAGTGAAGGTAAGAACAGAATATTATTTTTCCGAGCGCAGAATGTTCTTTTTATTTGGTACACACAGTTTGAAAATGTTCACCATCAAAAGCAGTTTTTCCATTCCTAAGCAACAGACTGGATGTTTATTTGATCAGATGCCACTGTAGGTACAAAAGGGTCTGTTTTCTCTGCTTCGTCTTATTTTGGAATGTGATAGGGTGCCTAGGAGAGCTGTTTTTTTTCCACAATTGTCATATCAACACAAATCCCTTTTAGATAGTTTCAAATCACAACAGTTGCTTTGTGCTTCCCTTCGCTTCGGATGAATAGCAGTGATTGCATTATGGGAAAGTTGTTTTTTTCCCCCCACTTGGACAGATTACCTGAGAGCACACAGTGTCTCTCTCACACCAGCTGTGACATGTAAAAAGACCTAAAGCGCCGGTTCACAAGGCCCATGTAGAAACGCACGAGAGATGCCTGCATGCAAAGACTTGCTATAGGCTTCCTCTGCAACCTTGAACTCTCCCTGTCGCTGTGAGAGCCAATCGCCCGGATGGTGGTGAACTCAGGCGCTGTAGGGCTCGGCGGAAAGGGGGCTCGGCATCTTCAGGAATGAAACGCCTTTTTTTTATCATTATTATACTTTGACTGGAGAATTCACCAAGTTTGCATGCACAACATTAAACCAGATGTGGGTTTCAGTAAATGACCTGAAACTGTTGAAAATGTGCAACTTATTAGGATCTATTTATGAAGTGAAAGAAAGAACAAAACGGGGGGGAGGGGGGGGGGAGGTTGCCATGTGTAGCCGTGAGAAGTTTGAGTAACTGGCATTATTTGTTTTATTGTTTGTAAGGTCGATTCAAGAATTTCTGCTCTGATATGAGCTCAGTAAATCAAACTGAACTGAAATGAACTGGAAAGTAAAAGTCAGATCTGATGGAAGTTACTGTATCTGGGCATAAATCGACAAATCCAAACTTAAAGATGGATGAATCATTTTTTTGGCCACTAGGGGGCAGAATCCCAAACCCAATTGTTTTTCCTACATACGTTGTATAATCAAAGTTGCTGCAGTGCTTCATAGGTTTTTGATGTCAATGGGCAAAACAATATATGAGTATCTGACATGAAATTGTAATATATAAAGATTATGAAACCTTTACTTCTGTCCAGAGTTGCATAAATTTTTGGCCAAGATCTTGTATGGATGATGGAAAGTGAGACCACTGTGTAAAGTGTTATCCATCATATCCCAGAGATTCTCCATGGGGTTCAGGTCTGGACTCTATGGTGTCCAATCCATGTGTAAAATGATGTCTCATGCTCTCTCAGAGTTTGATCCTGATGAATGCTGGGATTGCCATCTTTGAAAACACCAGTGTCATCTGCAAAGAAAAAATACATTAACGGTCAAACCTGGTCATTCATTGTATTCGGGTTCAGCTGAGCTCATTTTATGGACGCGTAACACTGTGAACGTAGAATAAATCAACCCCAGATCATAACACTGCCCCCCAGGCTTCTACTGTAGGCACTAGGCATGATGGGTAATCACTTCATCTGCCTCTCTTTACTCTGGAACAGGGTCAATCTGGACTCATCAGACCACATGACTTTTTTTCCCCCCATTGAATCACACCCTCTCTCACATCAAAGACTCTTTTTCTGATTAACCCCACTGATAAGGGTTTTTCTTGAGGCTTAACAGCTGTTTAGTCCAGTCCTTTGAGTTTTATTCACTTTGTTTGTGTAGAAATGTTCCCACTTTAAATATTAAACCCAACTGTGAGTTCTAATGTTGATTTTTTAATTTTTTTTTTTTTATGATTTGATGTCACCAAACCATTTAGTGATTATGATCTCTCAAAGACGATGATTCACTTCTATCCTTCCAGGTTTTAATAATGCGTTGGACAGTTTTTAACCCAGTTTTAGTGATTTTGTGTTCTCTATTATTGTTTTCTTTGCTTGATGCAGGCCAATAATTTGACTTCTAAAATGTTACATCTTTTCCATGACCACAGGATTCAACTTTGAATATGACTGTTTAAGAAATGAGAAGCATCAGTTAGGGTTAAGGGACATGTTACAGTTAAAACACATCAATCACTTCAATATTTATCTGATGGAAGGCTTAATTAAATCCAGTTGGGGACTCTTGTGTATATACATCTCTTTACCTGATGCATGTTCTTCTTCTTCTCTATCCTGTTCATAACATTTTCTGTCACAGGTTTATTGCTTGCAAAGGAGCACACAGTCAGTTTGTCATAGCTGTTGAAAACAACTGCCAGTGGCTGAAAACAGGCCTGATGAGAGCGGTGACTCAACAGTAAAGTGCTGTAATCAGATAAAAGAGGCGAAAAAAAAAAAACCTCTGTGGATTTTAGTGGGTTTGCCACTGAAGAGCAGACCTGCTTTATTGTGTGATTCAAAGGTAATATGACATAATTGGTTAATAAAACAAATCTCTTAAATGGCAACAGGCACGCACTGAGAACTTGTACTTTACTCGAGTATTTTCCATTTTATTACTGGACTACAACGAATACTGTACCTACTTTTACTCCACTGTGTTTGTCTGACAGCTTTAGTTTTAGATTTGATACCATAGATAACACACTGAGCTTTTAAAGATAACAGGTTGATAAAGATTAAACCATTATTTTTTAGCGTTTTTGATACAATCTTCCCCAAACCTCACATCTTGATTCTTTTAGTAAATGTTCAAATCGTCCGCTATCTCACTTAAAATCAAAGATCAGAAAAGAAAAAAAAAGTCCAAAAACTGCAAACAGATTTGTGTAACAGAACTTTGCTTTCTCCTCGTTCCTTTGCCGTTAATCATGTGATGAGCCTCACATTTATCTGGTGTTCCTGTAAACTGGATGTAGTGTTACTCAAAGGAGCAGAAACAACCCTATCATGCTGCTCTAACACTGATGAGTCACTATTAATAATCCAGAAATGCGTCAGAAGAGTCAAACCAATAGTTAAATACATACTGCTGTTAATATTTCTGTTTTTTTAATTATATTTAAAGGGACTGTATGTAGGTTTTCTACTTTCAAATATTGAAAAATGACCTCAAATTGTCATCAGACTGTTTATAATAAAGTGTTGTGAAGTTTTGTCAAAGATGCCAGTGCACTGGATTGGAAAGATATGAATTGAATTTATTTACACCACTTGATGTGACCACTAGAGGCAGTAGTGAGTCACTCTGCCTGGTCTCAGTTTATATGAATGATAATATAATGAAGGGCTTAAGGGAAACCGTTAAATTAACTCATTATTGACCAGATGGGATGAGAACCACTAAGAAACAACTTTCAGAAAAAAAAAGAAGTGATAAAATTAGAAGCAATGCTGTTATTTCCACTGAAAATGACTTTAAATGAAAAGACTGGAG